>CAUYQV010000948.1:0-26478 GCA_963574575.1 Galagoides demidoff
TAAAATTTGTGTTAAGGATTTGTTATGCTTAATGGAATTTTTTTTCCAACATTTCAGAATTCTAGAGGAGACTCAGTATGAGACTTTTCCTTATAAATTACTGTTCTTTGGCTTGGCACCTGTGGCTCAATCGGCTAAAGCGCCAGCCACATACACCTAAGGTGGTGGGTTCGAATCCCCAACCTGGGCCTGCCAAACAACAATAATGGCTGCAACCAAAAAATGGCCAGGTATTGTGGCAGGTGCCTATAGTCCCAGCTACTTGGGAGGCTGAGGCAGGAGACTCGCCTAAGCCCACAAGTTGGAGGTTGCTGTGAGCTGTGATGCCATGGCACTCTACCCAGGGGGATAGCTTGAGGCTCCATCTCAAAAAATAAAAATAAAAAAAAATAAAAGAGGAGGGCATGCTTAAAAAAAGGGACCCTGGGACAGCATTAATAAAGAGGAGACAAACATGGTCTCCACGGACCAGAGCATGTGTGTACTTTCCTAGTCAATTTAAAATGTCTTGGAAGTGATTTGTATTTGTAGCTTGTCTTATATGAAAGAAAAATGAAAGCTTTGCAAAGATATGTCTGCCCAGAATATGTAGTGGAAATCAGCCTCTTTAAAGTGAGATGACCGCGTGGGACATACTGTCCACATACAGTGAAAGTGCACTACTAGGGATGGCTTAGGAGAGCTCTGGCACAGATTTCCTGAAACAAAGGGTTAAATCATGCAGCAATCTTCACAAACCCTGGCCCAATCTTTTGCAGTGAAGGAAGTTCTGTGGTACACATGACCTCAATTCCCTGCATAGACACCCTGTGAAAAAGGCAGGGTGGGGACAATCATCCCCATTTTGGACATGAGAAAAGTGGGGTTCAATGAGGCAGATGTCTCGTCTAAGGCCAGACCTATTGATTCCCAGCCCACTGTCCTGTCCACTCCAGCTTTTGACAGCTTCTGTGCTCTGCCCTGGTATTCCCAGCACCTCTGGGTCAGGAAAAGCTGTGTCCCATGGTGAGCCTTGTTGCCCAGCCCTAGGGCCCAGCAATCTCTGATGTGGCACTGCTGTGCAGACTGGACATGAGAATTCCCCATAAGGAAACCTATTCTTAGGGAGAGAAAGAAAGAGAGAGAGAGAGAGGGCTGTCATCAGTAAAAGAAAAGAAAACCTGTCACAAGACTCATGCTCTTTAAAAACATGACTTCTTTCCTGTTATCCTCTGGGACTTCCAGGTGAAAATACAATTATCCAATCCTTCATATTCAATGCTTGTCCATAATTACCTAGATGGAACCCTCTGCCTAGCCAGGTAGACCTCTTCCCAGTATTTGAAAGCATGTTTCTTGTTGATACTACACTTTCTTCTAGGACATTCTCTCTACTTGGTGGGGTCTCCTCCTTTCCCTTTTCTTTGGCCAAATCCTGCCCAGGTATGCTGATGTCAACTGAAGTCCCATTACCCCTACGAAGCTTTCACTGCAGATTCAGCCCATGGATTTCAGGTCCTTTCAGTGACTATTTCATACCTCAGATCCTGAGCAATTGCTGACACTGCAGTCACAACCAATCTGATTGCAAGTGACAGAAATTCAACTTGATCTGGCTAACGCCAAAAGAGATATTTGCGGGAAGCTATTGAGGAATTCTATGTACCAAGAAAAGGTGGGAATATCAAGGGCAGCTGGACATTAGGGACATTGGAGTCACGGACTGAGAATGCTGCCAGTTCTCTGTCCCTGTCTCCTCTCAGCTCCTTCTGGGATACACAGTGACCAGCCGTTCCTGTTCTGCATATATACTCACAGGCTTTTCACCAGATGAGCTGCTATGAAATGTAACCATTTTGTGTCAGATAATTGTAGGAAAGTACTCTGATGAGTGTCCTCCCCCTTTATTTTTTGGCGACTCCACTGGGACGAGTGCCTCTTTTGTAGCAATCCTGTGCTGGATGTTATGGGTAGATATTTATTTTCTACCTGGACTCTTACCACAAATTACTTGCAGTTCCCTAAGATGACGATGCCATTTCTCACCTCAGTCTTCTCATACATGCTCTTTCTTCCATCCAGAACTTTTCCAATTCTTCCTCCCCTGACAGAAAAGCTCATATAGCTTCCCAGGCTCAGTCTAAGTGCTACCATTTCTGGGTAGTCTTTCCTGACCTTTTCCTCTCGATACCCTCCACCCCAAACCGGGTAAAGCCCCCCTTCTCTGTGCTTGCACAGACCCTTCATGCCACTTGGCACTTACCGCTGTGCACTGTCGGCATTTACTAGTTTGTCTCCTGTATACACAGGCAGTGGTTTTTGACGTCTGGTCATCCGACCATCAGCATCTGCTGGGCACTTGTTTGCAATGCACATTCTTAGATTTCCTGCTACACATAACAACTCAGAGACTCTGTAGGTAGGGCCAGCAATCTGTGTTTAAACGAGCCCTCCAAGTAATACTGTTGCACGCTGAAGTTTGAGGCCTACTGAGACAAGTATCCCTGGTCATCATCACCGATCTGGATCCCTGTGTTTGATACTAAATGTTCCATAAACTTCTGATGAGTGAATTTAAAGAGTCAATACTTTCTCCTCTGTGTGAGGCTATTGGATATGTTGTTTCTTATTGCTTGCTTTTCAGGCACTATTATCAAGTAGATGACTGGTTTCCATTTACTCAATAGATCATCCATCCATTCACTTATTCATTCATTCATTAGACTGTTAGAGAACTAGGGATTCCAGAGGTGAAGTCACACTGCTTGCAGGGTGCACGGTTCTCCCAACCATCAGGTGTACTTGGGGAGCCTTCTTTCATGGTTTTAGGCCACGACTTTATCTCCTATTGATATAATTTTTAGTCAAGAAGAATTCTAGAGAAAATCTTGTTTTTGCAGCTGCTGATATCCTTTCACCTTTGTAAGATTTTTGAAAGAAAAGAAAAAAAGCCTTGGGTAATCCTGAGTGCCTCCAAGTCATCTTTGCTGATAAACCCTACACTTAAGTTGTAAACAAATTAAAGACTGAAAACTTTCCATTGGCACATTCTTTTAAGAATTTTATTGCTGTCTACAAGCTACTTGGTTCCTTTCAGAGCAAGCATTTCTCTGTGTGCTGGACTGAACAGGGCCATGGTGCACCTTGGCAAAGCAGAGTGGGAGTGTGTGTGAGAGACTGAGCTGTCTCAATAGCCCAATGTTATGCTTTCAGTAAGCTTTTGAGAACAAAGTCTCTGTTTTTATTGCTCTCCCTGCCAGTGATCACGACTGGCTTCTTTCAGTGGGACATTCCATGCCTTTGCCCTTAGTGCCAAAGCAGGGCATCCCCTAAGTACTGAAATCTCCTCATTGAGCCCTGAAATGAGGCCATTCTTGAGGCCACCCTTTCTTCCATTCTGTGAGTGCGTGCACACACACATACACACACATACAAACATTTCTGATAATCCTTTCCTGCATCCCAAAGAAGACAGTGAATATAAAGCCCCCAAGAACAAAAGTTCTTTTATTATACCAACATAAGTTTGTTTTTTTTTTTAACTGTAAGGTTTTAGATTCTAGAAATTTGTTCTGCACTGCAATGTACAGAACTCATGCCATAAGAAAATGACTTAATGGAAAGAACTGCTGAAAGCTTAGAGGTTAAACTTAAACCCATACAGGATAAAAGCATGAATTATGTGGAGAGGTTTTACACACAAGATACAAGACTGCACTATATAAAATGATTCTTGAATGGCTGCATCACAACATCTGGAGATTCATTTTAAGCATTCAGAATCTCCTAGAGTGCCACATCCAGTAGGTAGTCCAGGAAAATGGTAATTTCAACAATTGCCCCCAGTAATTCTTTAATGCAGCTACCGTTGGGAATTACTAGATAAGGTGAAGTTTAACTTTCCTTCCAATTCAGTGTATGATATTCTGTTACATCACATTTCCCAATCTCTTTGTTTTTCTTTTCCTCTCCTCTTTCTTTTCTTGTGATGGAGTCTCACTATGTCACCCTCGGTAGAGTGCTGTGGCATCACAGCTCACAGCAACCTCAAACTCTTGGGGTTAAGTGATTATTTTGCCTCAGCCTCCCAAATAGCTGGGACTACAGGTACCCGCCACTACGTCCAGCTATTTTTTGTTGTTGTGGTTGTCATTGTTTAGCAGTCCCGGGCGCAGTTCAAACCCACCTGCCCTGGTACATGTGGCTGGCACCCTAACCACTGAGCTATGGGTGCTGAGCCTGTAACTTCTTTTTGAAGAAAGGAGAAGTCAGTTATTGATGCTGTTGAGAGCCTGATTTTTGTAGTTGGTCAGACTTGGATTTAAATTTCAGCTCCGCCATTTAAAGCTGTGGACAAAATACTTAACTTATGGATCCTGGTTTCCTCATTTATAAAACAAACAAAACTAAAACTCTCTCTCTAAGGAAGAGTCATGAAGTAATATATACATAAAGAGTATCAGGCATAGTGGTTGGTAAGTGTAACATGCAAATTAATGAAAGCACAACAATAGCAGTGATAGTGTTAGAAACACTAGCACCAGGCAGGTGATGTCCAAAGGAGGAATAGGAAAGAGAGTTAACAATGGCCACAAAATGTCAATAATCATAGCTGCCATTTCACTGACTGTTTTCCATGTTCTAAGCATTGTGGTAAGGATTTTACATGAGTCATTTGAATTTAAAAGCACAGAAAGTTATGGAAGTTATGACCTATACTATCAATTTATAAAAAAACATCATTTGAATTTCTTAAAAACGAATGTAAGATTTGACCTTGTATACAAAGCCATTTTTAGGAGGGTAAATCCAGGAAGAAATATGGATAGGGTGTGGTGGAAAGGGAACCTTTGGGCACTCTTTCTAAGAATTCTAAATTGGTACAGTCATTATAGAAAACTGTATGGAGGTTCCTTAGAAAATTAAAAATAGAAATACCATAGGACTCAGAAATCCCATTGGGGGATATAATTAATGGAAATGAACTCAGCATGTGGAAGAGATTTCTGCACTCTTGTGTTCATTGCAACATTACTCATGTTACTGAAGATATGGGAACAACTGAAGCTTCTGTGGATGGATGAATAATGGCAATGTGGGTGTTATATATATATATGTACATATGTGTACACATGTACACATAGACACATACACAAAGAATTATTAATCATCATTTTGAAAAGGAGGAAGTTCTGCAACTTGCATCAACATGAGTGAACCTAAAGGACATATGCTAGGTGAAATAAGGCACAGAAAAAAAAATTGAGAATGATCTAACCCATAGAAGCAGAGAGTAGAATGGTTTCCAGAAGCCAGGGCTTGAGAGAAATGGGGACCTGTAAGTTGAAGGGTACAAATTTTCATGTATAAGATGAATAAAAAGTTCTGGGAATCTAATCTACTGGATGGTGAATATTATTAACACATGTAAAACTTTATTATTTATTTAAAATTTGATTTGGTAATATAGTACATCTAAGTGTTCTCACCACATACACCACAGAAGGTAGCTGTGTAAGGTTAAGGCTGTGTTAATTACCTGCATATTGGAAATGAGTTGTACACTTCAAATATATAAAATTTTGTCAATTATATCTAAATGAGCTACAAAAATAAAAAAAATACACTCTTGGTAAACTACACAAAGCATGTTTCAGTGGGTGTGTAATGAAAAAACGTTAGTATTTGAAACCATATTCTTACACTGCGGCTGCCAGGGTAAATACCATCACTACCTCTTATTTCCAGATTTTGTTTTATACTAGGTTCTCAATAAATACTAGCTATTGTTTTTGATTACTTTATTAAGTAAGTTGATCCTGTCTTCTATAATAAACACCCCCTGAAACATATGTTGGCTCAAACCTGATAGAAACTTACTTCTCCCTCACATAAACTTCAAGATGGCTATTCCTGATCAGCAAGTGATTCTATCATAAATGATTCATGAATGTAGAATCCTTCTATCTCTTAGATCTGTCATCTTAATTACATGGTTTTCAAGTTTATCAGGTTCATTTACTTCAAGCAGGAGAGAAAAAAAAAGTGAAGAATCAAGTGTGGATGGATTTATGACCCAGCAAAGTATTTGGAAGGGGAGGTAAAGGAAGAAAGGAAGTAAAAAGTAAAAGTATTGAGTGTCTTCTACTATCACTGTGGCAATACATTTATTTAGGGGTCATCACGGTCCAGACATTGTGACAAAAATTGTTTTATATACATCATATCTTGTTAATCCTCAAAAGAATTTTTAGAGTAAGTCATTTTCTTATCCCTATTTCATAGATGAAGAAATGAAGGCAAAGAGAATTTAAATAACTTAAATGTCATACAATTAGTAAGTAGTACAGCTGATACTAGAACCCAGATATGCTCTTGCTTTCAACAATTCTATTATAATTCATTGTATGGCAGGCTAAGGCTCCTGTGAGGTTAAATATTTCACCCAATGTCACATAGCTCGCTAGTCAATTGTGGTCCCTGGGTCCATGAAATGAGAGCAAAACTGTCAGGAAAGATGGTTGGGATAAAATAGACTATTGTTTTGTTCAGGAAGCACAAGTCTTCATTTCAGAAGTAGTTCAAGTCCAAAATAGCAGTTTATTTCATCTCTTTTATGTGCCATTATCTGCAACCCAGACTTCTCATATAAATTACAGACTATATACACAACTGCGTAATTTATTTCTTCTCAAAACCTTTTCTCCCAGTCTCCCATTTCAGCAAATGGTCTCTTCATTCTCCTTTCCCCATTGCGTCCATGTCAGAAGCCTGGGAGTTGGCTTTGACGTCTTCCTACATTTACCTCTCTAGAATCTGAAGTCTCCAGGTATTACTGTTGGACTTTAAGGGAGGGGCATAATCTCTTGTGATTATTCCCACGTTAGGAATTGCGTTGTTCGATTTCTTACATTTGTTGAGAAAAACGTTCAGTGACTCAAAGCTGCAGCTGTTCTTCCATGCCTCTCTGGTTTGTACAAGGCCTGGTGAGGTGATAGTCCATTACATATACTGTACCCTGGCTGAAATTTAAAATATACTCAGATTATACCAGTCTTTTGCTTAGAATCTTTAAGAGACTTCCCTTTGCCTTTTAGATACAGCTCAATACATAAGGCCAGGCTTTACAAGATCAGGTACCAGCCAGGCTTGTCAGTTTCATCTTGTTCCACTCATCTCTTTGCGCTTTCTCTTTCTGCACACTAGCTTTTCTGAGTTATTTGATCACATTAGCTATTTGTTGCCTCAGAACCTTTGCCTATGTTGTTCAATATGTTTGGAATTTTCCTCTCACTCCCTGCCACCCTATTGCTAAATCCTAACTCATTCTTCAATGATCAACTTTAATTTTACTTTCTTTTTTTTTTCAAAAGAAGAAATTTTTAACTGTTTGGCTCTGATACAGTATCTTTTTAATTAAAAAATGAGACAATTCTGTGTACCTTTGGATATTTCTTTTTAAGCTGCATGCTTACATTTTCTAGTTAAATAATAATTTAAAAAGTATACATGGGAGCAAGCCTTAAAACTGCACCAACTGGATCCTAGATTCTTTTTCCCCAACGGCAGCCTATTCTTGGTTTTTAAATGTCACTTTCTTAAAAAAGTGTCTTAGTCCATTCAGGCTAATCTGAGAAAATAACATAAACTTATAAACAAGTGGGTGACTTATAAACAAATAACCTTTATTTCTCATAGTTTTGAAGGCTGGAAAGTCCAACATCAAGGTGCTGGCAGATTTTGTGTCCAGGGAGGGCTCACTGTGTCATAAATGTCACCTTCCTCATAAATGACTCTGCCCTCATCACCTAGGCATGTCTGAAAGGCCCTACTTCCTAATACCACCATGTTGGGGGCGGTTAGGATAGCAACATATGGATTTGGGAGGACATAATCACTCAGTACACTGTAGGAGGCCTTTTCTTATATCGAAGTCTAGCAGATTCTCTTGGAGGATATTCTGATAATACCTTCTACTTTATCCATATAAATCATGATAATTTAATATTATACATCTATTTTCCATTTTTTCAATTGACAAGTAAAGTTATATAAATTTATGATGTACAACATGATGTGTTGATATATGTATACATTGTGGAATGGCTAAATCAAGTTAATTAATGTATCATTACCTCACATACTTATCTTTTTTTTGTGATGACAGCTCTTACAATTTACTGTTGTAGAAATTTTCATGTACCACATATATTATCATTAACTGTAGTCACCATGAAGCACAGTCTGTCTCTTGAACTTATTCCTCTTGTCAATTGAGATTTTATGGCCTTTCACCAACATTTACCGGTTCCTCTCACCCCAGCCTCTGATAACCAGCATTTTACTCCATCTGTGTTCCTGTGATCTTGTAGTTTTTACAATTTATGTAAAAGTGAAGACACATGTGATATGTGTCCTTCTATGCCTAGCTTATTTCACCTTACATAATGTCTTCAAAGCTCATCTATGTGGTTGTAAATGGCAGTACTTCCTTAGTTTTTAAAGCAGAATAATATTTCATTGTGTATATAGACCATATTTTCTTTATCCATTCATGCACTGATGGATGCTTAGGTTGAGTTCATATCTTGGCTATTGTGAACAGTGCTGCAAAGAACATGAGAGTGCAGATATGTTTTTGACATACTGATTCATGTTCTTTGGATATAGATACCAGTAGTGGCATTTCTAGATCAGACAATAGTTTTATTTTTAATTGAGGCACTATCACGCAATTTTTCACCTTGGCTATGCTAATTTACATTTCCACTAATAATATACAAGAATGCCGTTTCTCCACATCTTTGCAAATACTTCTTAGGTTTTGTCATTTTTTTTGTTTGTTTTTGGAGACAGAGCCTCAAGCTGTCCCCCTGGGTAGAGTGCCATGGCTTCACTGCTCACAGCAACCTCCAACTCCTCGGCTCAAGCGAGTGTCCTGCCTGAGCCTCCCAAATAGCTGGGACCACAGGCGCCCGCCACAATGCCTGGCCATTTTTTTTGGTTGCAGCCATTATTGTTGTTTGGCGGGTCCGGGCTGGACTCGAAACTGCCACCTTAGGGGTACGTGGCTGGCGCCTTAACCGCTTGAGCCACAGGCGCCGAGCCTGTTTTGTCTTTTTGATAATAGCTATTCTAACAGGTATAAAATAATCTCCTATAGTGGTTTTGGTTTGCATTTCCCCAGTAATTATTTATGTTGAGCATTTTTTTTTTTTGAGACAGAGCTTCAAGCTGTCCCCCTGGGTAGAGTGCTGTGATATCACAGCTCACAACAACCTCCAACTCCTGGGCTCAAGTGAGTCTCCTGCCACTGCCTCCCAAGTAGCTGGGACCACAGGCACCCGCCACAATGCCTGGCTATTTTTTGGTTGCAGCCGTCATTGTTATTTGGTGGGCCCGGGCTGGATTCAAACCTGCCACCTTAGGTGTATGTGGCTGGTGCCTTAGCCGCTTGAGCCACAGGCACCGAGCCATGTTGAGCATTTTTTAATGTAGCTGTTGGCCATTTTTATGTTTTCTTTGAGAAGTATCTATTCAGATTCTTTGCAGATTTTTTTAATTGGCCTATTTGTTTTCTTGCTGTGTTGAAGTCTTTATATATTTTGAATAATAGGTAAAGATTATGGTCTGAAAATATATACTCTCCTTATTTTTGTTTTGTTTTGAGACAGAGTCTCACTTTGTTGCCCAGTCTGGAGTGCAGTGATATAATCATAGCTCACTATAGCCTTGCTAAAGCAATCCATAAACTTTTTCATTTGCTATAATCACATTTGTCTACTTTTGATTTTGTTATTTGTGCTTTTATTGTCACATCCATAAAGTCTTTGACCAGAAGAATATCATGTAACTTTTTTCCTAGTTTTCGTCTGGTAATTTTACTGTTTGGGACCTAACATTTAAGTCTTTAATCTACTTTGAATTGGTTATTATATATGGGGTCATAAAATGGTACAACATAATTCTTCTGAATCTGTATATCCAATTTTACCAGAACCATTTAATGAAGATACTGTGCTCTCCCCTGGTATATATTCTTGGTAGCTTAAAATAAATTGATTATAAATGCATACATTTACTTCTGAGTTCTCTGTCCTATTCCATTAATGTGTCTATTTTTATGCAGCTGCTATGCTGTTTTGATTACTATAACTTTGTTGTAGATTTTGAAATAAGGTAGTGTGATGCATACTGATTGTTTTGTTTTGGGTATTGTTCAAGATTATTTGGGTTATCCAGGGTCTTTGTGGTTACATATATTTTAGGATTGCCTTCTAATTCTTTAAAAAATTACATCAGAACTTTGATAGGGATTTTATTGAATCCATGGATTTATTTGGGTAATACTAACATTTTAACAATATTAGTAATTCTAAACCAGGAACACAGGATGTCTTTCTATTTATTCATGTCTTCATGAAAATATATGTATATGTTTTGATTATTTATTTTATCAGTGTTTTATAGTTTTTGGTGTACAGATCTTGTACCTCTTTGGGTAAATATATTCCCAAGTATTTTTTAGATCTTTTCATAGCTATTATAAATAAGATTGTTTTCTTGTTTTTTTTAAAAAAATAGTTTGTCATTAGTGTATAGAAATGCTACTGATTTTGGTATGTTGATTTTGTATCCTGAAACTTTACTGAATTTATTTATTTGTTCTAACAATTTTTGGCAGGCCATGACTCTGGGGCTTGTTAATGGGAAAGGTAGAGGCTTCTTTCCAAAAACTTATCAGAAGAGGCCACTTCTTGGATGCAGGACGGGCGGCCAGCCACATCTCCTATGGGATTCCCCAGTGGGAATAGCTGTTGCATCCCTGAGTGACAAAAGATGCCTGTGTCTTCTGTAGAGCAGGCCATTGGCAAGCCAATGACTTATATGGATAGCTTCCACATGTCTCTCTCTCTCTCTCTCTGTGATTATTTATTGCAATAAACTGGATCACTGATGATAGTGGACTGGAATAGGTACTAGTAAGTTAATAGTGAGAACTGGAAACATTGAAGGTAATTAGTAGACAGAATCAATAATTTTTACAATACCAAGGGAAGAAAAAAATAATATTACAATATTTATAACTTTCAATCACTTTGAAAAAGTGAGATGCCTACAAATCTTTAAAAATACCTGGTTTGCATAGTTTTTGTCAGAACACATATGTGCTCATATTTTGTAGTCCCATTGCTAGGTATCTACCAGATGAAAAGAAAGTCATTTTGCTGTAAGGACATTTGCACTTGAATTTTGAGAGCAGCTCAGTTCACAATTGCAAAAATATGGAAACACCCAAGTGCCCATCAACCCATGGATATATTAATAAACTGCGATGTATGTATACCATTGGATACTATTTGGTCATAAGAAGATGGTAACTTTACATCTTTTGTATTTACCTGGATGGGGCTAAAGAATATTCTTCTTAGTAAAGAAACTAAAGTATGGAAAAAGAAGCATCCCATGTACTCAATACTAATTTGAAACTAGTAGATGAACAGCTATAGGCCCACAGGAAAGGAAAAACACAATTCAATTCAAGAAGAGGAGAAGGGGGAAAGGGGTTCAGCAAGCCCCCACCTAATGGGTACATTGTAGGGATATATGACACACCTCCTGGATGAATGACTCAAATACAACTTGGACTTTTCCTAACAAAGTTAGGTTACAAGCAATGTAACCTAATCATATCATATATACCCTTATATTAATCAGAAATAAAAAAAATGTGGAAAAAAACAGAAACATAAAGGATGGTTGAAGAAATCAAGATACATTAATCTAATGGAATATTATGCAACTGCAAAGCAAGGAAGCATGAATTCAAAACAGTCTATAAAGCTTCCTTATATCTTTGCTCCTCTCAGTCTCCTGATGTCTCAAGTATGCGGCTCTCACCAATAATCCTTTCTATGTGCACAGTCTCTGTACTTTTGCTCTACCGTGCTGGTGCAGGTTATTTAATGGGCCCTCGAGCCCGCTTTGGGTTGTTTGGGTTTATGAATAGCTGTCTATATTTATTTTCTTTTTTTTTTTTTGTGGTAGGGGATGAAAGCTGTTATAACCTACTCTACCAACTTGGTGATGTCACCTTATATATGTACTTTTTTTGCTATTTGCTTAATGTATGATTTCCAACTAGACTGAAGGCCATGTGAGGGAAAGACCCTTATATTCATCATTCATCAGTATTGGATGTAGTACTTGACACACAGCTGTAGGTGCTCAATAAATACTTGTTGAATACATAAATGGATGAATGGATAGCTAATGTTATTGTTTTAGTCTGATTATAAATTAAATTACCTTCTAGATTATATATCCAACCTTAACAATCCCTCTTACTCAAAACTGCTTTTCTCTTTGGCTGTGGTCAAACTTTCCTCTTCTATTTACTTTCTCATCCAACAACTTCTGTCCAATCCCTTTCACAGTCCTCTCTTCCTCTGCCCATCTCACTATTCCTCTATTCCTCTACCCATCTCATAAGCCTCCCAGACTTATGTTAAGTCACTATTCTTTTGTTCTATATACTCTCCCAAGATGGTCTTTTCCAAACCATTCAGCATTTTATTGATGACTCTGATGATTTCATATAGCTAGCCAAAACCTTGCTTTCAAATTTTAGATAATAGGAATTGATGGTGTCATCGTTTTGAGACTCAAATACATCATAACTAGAGCCAAACTCATCATATATTCTTACAAACCTGCTTCTTTTCTTTTGTTTTCTATCTGCATTTTTATATGTGGAATGGTGTTACCCCTCTGTGCAAATATATATCATAGCACTGGGCTCATTTTATTGAATTTATGTTTCCTTATATAAGCAGTTAACACATCATTTAGACAGGGGACATGTCTGATTTATGTTTGTGCTCCTAAGGGCTAGCACAGTATATGGCATACAGTTGGTATTAAATATGTTTGGTGAGGTGAGCTCCCATATGGATATTTTAATTATCCTTGTACATTCCTTAAATTGAACCCTTGTAGCTATATTTGATTTCTCCTTATTCATTATTACGACATTCAATAAATCACTAGATCTCATGGACCCTTCCTCTAAAATATCTCATAGATACATCATTTCCAATCCTCTAGCCCTTATCCAGCATCATTCACACAGTCTATTAAAATGACGTCTTAACTGTTGTGAATAAATATAATATCTTCATGTAATATATCCCATGAAATCTTCCCTTCTTTCCCTCCTATTCAAAAGGTGTTCATTAAGTCACTACTATTTGCCAGGCAGTTTCTAGACACAAGGCAATTGTGAATAAGACAGAACAACTTCTCAATGAAATTTCTGTGGCTGGGGATACCTAAAACTAATGAGCAGTCAAATATATCATTTATTTTAAAATAGTGCTAAGTGCTAGGAAGAGAAATGGAAACATGGTAAATGGGTGGACAACTGTTTCCGTAATTAGATAGGGAGAACTATTTAGATGGGTTAGTCAAGTTATATTTAAAGAGGTAACATTTGAACAAAGTAAAAGAGTAAACTATGTGAATATTATCTAGGAAGAGTATTTAAGACAGAGGGAGCTGCAGCTATAAATGCCCTTTGATGGGGACCTTCTTTGTGTAATCTACGTAGCTCATGTGAAGTGAGCAAGAAGTAGTGAGAAATCAGAGTCATATAGGGCCTTGGAAATAGTGGCATAAGCATTGAATTTTACACTGAGAGTGTTTATTGTTATCTTAATGTTGAGAACAATAGAGAATCATGGTCTGATCTAAGTATTAACATATGGCTGTGTGGTTAATAGAATGCTGATGGGTATATCAGTCAGTCGTTGACACAATACCACTCCAAAATTCAGGGACATACAGAATTGAGCATTATGTCTTCCTTAAGTATTTGTGGATTGGCCGTGTCTCTAATCTGAATCAACGGCTATTCAAGACACGTTTCTCTCATGGAAATAATAAGCACAAGAAGGCTATACCAAGCACACAAACATATTTTGTGTCACAGCTACTAGTATTCTATTGGCCAACAAGTCATACAGGGGTGGAAAATAAATGACTCTCATGGAGATGAGAGAGAAGTGAAAATGTTTCTCACCATAAATCCACTGTATGCAAAATGTGGGATTTAAAATAGGGAAATGTCAAACTATTACTGTAGTACATTCAGGAGATGATGCTCATTTGGATCAAGAAGTGGTGAAAAATGGATGATTTTAGGATATATATTACAGGTAGAGCTTATATAGGTTGATGATGGATTTGATGCAAAGGATAAAGATATCGTACACCATTCATGGTTTTTTATTTGAGCAATTGGGTGCCTTAGGTGTCATGTACAAGGGAGCAAAGACCGAGGAAAGACCAAGCTCTTGATTTTTGAACATTTTAAATTAAAAAAACCTATTAAACACCCAAGTAGAGATGGTTATGGGACAGTTGGCTAGAAGAGTCTGGAAGTCAGGAAAGAGCATAGCACTGGAGATACACATTTAGGAGTCATAAGAATCTAGATGATATTTAAAGCCCTGAGTCTGGATGAAATGATCCCCAGGCAATTCTCACAAACCCAGATATGACCATGCCAGTCCCTGAAATTTCTAGTTTAATTTTCCACTACCCTGTTTCTCATATCCTTACACTCTAAGTGACACTAAATTCACATTCCCAAAATATGTGTGCACTTCTATGTTTCAACTTTATTCATGCTACTTCTTTTGCTTGGAATGCCTTTTTACTCTCTCTCCCAGTTGAAATTCCCTTTTGTAACACCAGGTTTATATGACACCTTCTCTGTGAATTCTTCACTAATACCTACATCTAGAATTGATCTTTTGACTTTTTATGTAGTTCTTTGCTAATGTATCAACTATAGGAGTTCTCACATTCTGGTTTCTATTAGAGTTCAATTGATTCAATGTCACCAAACTGCTTTCCATTATTCTATGACATTTTTCAATAAGCACATCTAAGACTTTACATAATAGTTTGAAACTACTTGGTCCAGTCCATTGTCCCTATGTTATAGGTGGCAATTTAGGACCATATAGTATAGTTTGCAGGCTCAAACATGTAATAGCAATTTTCTCATTTATCCATGTAGATGCATCATCTATTAGAATGTGACCTCTTTGAATGCAGGAATATGATCGAAGTCTTATTTTCTCCCATATATCCAACTTTATGCAAATTTGTGATGTTATATACAATTTTCATTGAGTTTAAATTTGCATTATAATCATAGGCTATATGGGGAGATTTTTAAATTGGTATTTATAAAAGAGCCAACAGAAAGACACAATAGATCATCACTGCAATATGAGTTTTTATTAGTAGAATATTTGCTGCAGATTGGTTTATTATGAAGGAAGTTCATTGCACTGTGAATGAAAACCAACTGAAAAATCAGTATTTTTAATTCCCTATTATTTGCTTATAATGTTTTTGTTCTCCTACATATTCAGTACTCAGAATTATTGGCTAAGGTTGAGACATTCTATGCTAAGAATTTTCTTGAAATACTATTAAAACAGTGAAAATTATAAATAATCTGCCATTTCTCTGAATCAAGTAAGTGTCTCACTGAGCAGATACTGATATGGAAAGGAAACTGCTGGGTCTTGTCACAGTGCCAGGAACTACCTTTTCTTTGATGTGGGGGGTATTGAGCCATCTGCTCTAGGTTAGCATTGGAAGAATGATATATCAAAGAGGTTAGAAAACCACTTCAAAGAAGGCAAAAATAGCTTTACAGTACAAAATTTTTGAAAGATAAACTTAAAAAGATATATATTTTATTATTTTTTATTTCAGGTTAATGTGAGGGTACAAACAACTAGGTTACAATATTTGCATTTGTTATGTGGAGTCCCTCTTATAGTAAAAGTACAAATTCTCTAGATGAAAAAATACCAGGTTTTAAATATGATGTAACCTTGCTTCAGAATAATTTTTTATTTCTTTCTTGATCATTAGGGACACCTGGCTACATTTTATTTAAAGCATACTATTGGCCTCATGCTGATGTTTATTTTTACCTAATAGTTTTGCAGTGAGTGAAGGACAGTATTGTGCTGGAAGACAAGAGAATTAGCTTCTCGTCTTAGCATTACTATGAACCATTATAAGATGTTGGACAAATTAATTATTTATATTTTTCATCTATCCATTAAGTCTTTTATAAATACATACAATATTAGTAATAAAAACATCATATGCATTTTATTGGTTACAGTCTTTTTGGTTGAAATAAGGCTCTAGTCTAATTAGCTTAAGTAAAAAGGGAGAAATTATCATAAGAATACTGGCTACCTCATACAGCCAAAGGTCAAGGTTGAAACCAAACCTCAGCAATGATCTGGAAAGAGGGCTTGGAATTGCTCCCAGATTTTTTTTTTTCTCCCTGCAATTCTATACGTATGTATCATTCAGTCAAAATAAATGAGCACCTCATTCCCAGCTGTCAATCTTTTAGAAAGCAAACCTTCAGACAAATATATCACACACCATCTTTTTCTGGTTCAATCAACTGTGGCCTTTGTGTATGGTTGGGGTCACAGTGCCATGTTATATGAACATGTTTTTAGGAGTCTCACTACTCTAACTCTATGGTGAGATGCATGTGTGTGTGACTGATTCAATATTGAGGCTCCGTTCCCAGGAAAGAGAGAGATTGGGAATTTGTAGTATGCAGAATAATTCTCCCTGCCAATGAAATCCATTATATACTCCTTAGAATTTTTAAGTATGTTATACTACCTGGCAAAGGGGGATTAAGGTGTAGAATTAAGGTTGTTAATCAACTGACCTAGAGATAAGGAGATTATCCTAGATGATCTGGGCAGGCCCAATGTAATGAGGAAGGTCTTTATAGAAGAGAGACAAAAAGTCAGAGTCAGGAAGAGATTTGAGGATGATATGTTGTTGGTTTTGAAGATAATGGGCCACAAGCCGAGGAAAGCAGATGATCTCCAGAAAGCAGAAAAGGTAAGGATGTGGATTTCCCCCTACACTTTCCAGAAAGAATGCAGCTCCAATAACACCTTGATCTGAATCCAGTGAGGCTCCTTTCACACTTCTGCCCACTAGACTATAAGATAATAAATTTGTTGTGTTTGAAGTCACTACAGTTAATTTGTTACAATAGTAGTAGAAAACGAATATAGAAGTTAATCCAACAGTTTTCGTGTATCTTTAGAGATGGTGCCTTTACTCAGAGCAAAATATATAATCTTAACTTATTATAAAAACATGGGAAAATGAATTTGTTATAAAAATAATAAAAATCCTAATCTCTTAAAAGTAAAATTTCTTCATTTATGTATGCATAATTATTAACTTGTTGAACCTACTATAGGGGTGAATGGGGCAAATGAGGGAGGCAAAATAGGTACCAGGCAGATAAACATCAAACCGCCGTTCTCATCATATACAGCCTCTCATTCAGTCCAGACACGCAAGAAACATATACACGTTCACGGTATGAAGCATACGTTTTCATTAAATGAGTGCAAACTCGTCAGAATTAAGTTCCAAATATCTTTCTATACATTGAAATTTCCATTTTTTGTTCACTATTGTAATAAAGAATTCGATTTATCCGAACTTCTTCTCTAGGCTGTATTTTACTGTGATACTACCATTTCTACCCTCAGTTCCTCCAGTAATTAAAATTGCATGAACTAGTTAGAAAATTTAGAGTTTTTTCTTGAGACAGAGTCTCACTTTGTTGCCCTGGGTGGAATACTATGGGCATCACAGCTCACACCAAACTCAAACCCTTGGGCTTAAGTGATTCTCTTGCCTCAGCCTCCCAAGTAGCTGGGACTACAGGCACCCGCCACAACATCTGGCTATTTTGGGGTCGTAGTTGTCATTGTTGTTTGGCAGGCCCGGACTGGATGCAAACCCGCCAGCTCCCTAGCCGCTGAGGTGCTGAGCCGAAAATTTACAATTTTTATTAAGTGTATAATTTCTTTTTTTTATTAAATCATAGTCGTGTACATTAATCCTATCATGGGGTACAGTGTACTGTTTCTGTATACAATTTGAAATACTTTCATCCAACTGGTTATCATAGCCTTCATGTCTTTTTCTTAGTTTCTCAACTCTTTTTCTACTATGTATAAATTCTTGCCTATTTCTGTAATGTAGCAGTACACACGAATGTATCCATTTTGTGATGCCATTTTTAAAAAGTTTTTTACTAAATCACAACTGTATACATTAATGCATTTATGGGGTATAACATGCTGATTTTAGATACAATTTGTAATGCTTGCATCAAACTGGTTAACATATCCTTCACCTCGCTTAAGACATTTATACTGTATTCTTAATAGATTTGACATGTAGTCTTGCAATATGCGCCATAGATGTGGTCCCACCGATTACCCTCCCTGCATCCAGCCTCCCCCCTCTGACCCCTCCCCCTCCTCTTCCCTCCTTCATCCTGGGCTATAGTTGTATTTTATCTTTCATATGAAAGTGTGGGTGATTATATATTGGTTTCATAATAGTGCTGAGTACATTGGATACTTTTTCTTCCATTCTTAAGATATTTACTAGAAGAATCTGTTCCAGCTCCATTCATGTAAACACAAAAGAGGTAATGTCACCATTTTTAAGGCTGCATAATATTCCATGGCATATATATATGATATATATGCATATATGCCACAATTTATTAATCCATTCACGGGTCGATGGGCACTTGGGCTTCTTCCAGGACTTGGCAATTATGAATTGGGCTGCAATGAACAATCTAGATCAAATATCTTTGTTGTAAAGTGATTTTTTGTCTTTTGGATATACACCTAGTAGAGGAATTGAAGGATCAAATGGCAGGTCTACTTTTAGATCCCTAAGTGTTCTCCAAACTTCTTTCTTTCTTTCTTTTTTTTTTTTTTGAGACAGAGCCTCAAGCTGTCCCCCTGGGTAGAGTGCTGTGGCATCACAACTCACACCAACCTCCAACTCCTGGGCTCAAGCGAATCCTGCCTCAGTCTCCCAAGTAGCTGGGACCACAGGCACCTGCCACAATGTCCGACTATTTCTTGGTTGCAGCCATCATTGTTGTTTGGTGGACCCAGGCTGGATTCGAACCCACCACCTTAGGTGTATGTGGCTGGCACCTTAGCCACTTGACTCACAGATGCTGAGCCTCCAAACTTCTTTCCAAAAGGAACATATTAGCTTGCATTCCCACCAGCAGTGCAGAAGTGTTCCCTTTTCTTCATATCCATGCTAACATCTGTAGTTTTGTGATTTTGTTATGTGAGCCAGTCTTACGGGAGTTAGATGATATCTCAAAGTGGTTTTGATTTGCATTTCTCTGATGATTAAAGATGATGAGCATTGTTTCATGTGTCTGTAGGCCATGCACCTGTCTTCTTCAGAGAAGCTTCTGTTCAAGTCTTGCCCACAATGAAATGGGATCACTTATTCTTCTCTTATTAATAGATGCAAATATACTTGTGAATCCCAAGACAGTTATCTTTGATTAAAATAAATATATGACTACATTTGTTAGTCAATCTGTCCATCAAATCTACAGCCAAATATTTATTTTTGTGGCCAAATATTTTGAACAAAGAGCACTTATGAAAACTTAAAAGTTTAGATGTAGCTAAAAATCATTACCTCATCAATTCCTACCTCTTTCTACATTAGATTTTATTTTTCATTAAAAACTCCTTATCACATTTGTCTCTTATAGACAGATAAAAGTCTTTCTAGCCAGGCTTCCATATGGTATCAAATTCTCAAAGGCCTATCCTGCCTGAATTTCTTGGCTGTTGATGAAATCTTATGCATTCAGGCTCACTTTTGCCTCAGAGGCCCTGTCTGTACCTTTGCTGTTCCATTCTACGTACCAGTGATCTGTGATGCAGCCCAGCCTTTTTCTCAATTGCCACATACACATGTACACAAAAACAATACTCCCATAAAATGTGCACCAGTGTACAAATTTGGAGTGGGGTGACACAGAAGAGTGGCGTATCTTTTGGCAACACGAAAAATGTCAAATTCAACATTTTGGCATCCTGGATTGAATCAGTTTTTCTTTTTTTTTTTTTTTAATTTTATTGAATGGTAACTATGTACATTAATGCACTTCTGGGGTACAGTGTGGGGTTTTCGCGTGCAATCCAAAATACTTCCATCAAACTGATTGAATCAGTTTTTCATTGGTGCTGTAACAAATTGCCACAAGCTTAGTGGTTTTATAAAATGAATTTATTATCTTTCAGCCCTGGAGGTCTGAAATCTGAATGCAGTCTCACTAAAATCAAAGTGTCACCAGATTTGTGTCCCTTTGGAGACTCCAGGGAAAAATGGGTTTTCTTGCCTTCTCTCAGCTTCTGGAGGCTGCATCCTGACTCCTTGGTCCATCTTTAAAGTGATGAATCACTTAACTTATGCTTCCACAGTTCTCCATGCTTTTTCTCACTTTGATCTTATTGCTTCATTTTTATACAGACCCTTGTTATGCATCAGGCCCAATGGATACTTCAGGATAGTTCTCCCATCTCAGTATTCTTGACTTAATCACATCTAAAAATTTTCTTTTGTCATGTAAGATAACATATTCACAAGTTCTGGGAATTTGGGTGTGAGTATCATTGGGAGAGTATTTTTCTGCTAACTGCAGTGATAAAAGCATTAAAAAAATTCTTTTAGCTTCCTGCTACTCATGAAGTTTTACTGCTTATTTCTACTTATGTAGTCTCAAGCCTCATACATGTTAAGGGCTCCTCCTGATTTCATGTATTCTTGTTGCCATGCCTCTCCCAAATTTCTCTAGATAACTTCAAAATTGTCTATCAGTATTATATACAGCCATTCAACTCTGTTTTGCTCTAACTCTAATTTAGGGTCTGCCTTTGCCCATCTGAAATGATCAAAGATCAAAGAGAAAAGCAGTATTCCGTTTAACTGGAACCATTTTCTCCAGTGAATACCCTTAGAGTATAATGGAAAGCTTTGACCTTAAGTTTTTATAGTCAGCTCCACTGGACAGTATGTGAGTTGTGACATATCACCTTTTCCCTGATCCTCTAGACTATTTCTTAGTCTCTTACCCTTGGGCTTAACCAGAGTGAGTATAATATTTTTTCAGAAAGCCTAGGTGAGAGACTGCCAAAGCCAACCCTGCCATGTGGCTCCTATCTTTTAAGGCTTTTAGAGCATTGAGAATTCATCTTATGCTAAATCTTTGTGGGGTAAGCGTGGAACCCTTCTGACTGGCAGACTACCCAAGCCTATTTTACCACATTGACTGGATAGAAAGAAAGGGCAAGAGATAGCATTCAAAGCGAAATTTTATGGGTGAATTATGCCCTCCACAATGCACATGATGAAATCCTAACTCTGAGTATCTCAGAATGTGACTTTATTTGGAAATAGAATTTTTGCAGGTGTGTAATCAAATTAAAATGAGGTCATCACAGTGAGTCCCTAATCCATTATTGGTGTAAAAAAAGACTTAGCCATGCGGAGGCTTAAGTGATAGAGGAAGAGACTGGAGTGATGAAGCTGCTGCAAGCCAGACAATGCCCAGGACACAAGACAGTGGGAGGAGGGAGAGTTGACCTGAGTGGGAAGGTGGCAAGTGAAGAAGAGGGACACACACGAGAACAACACACACAGGACACGATAGATAGGATGGCGTTGGGAGGACTGATGCAGGCAAATGGCTGCACCCGGCACCTGAACTGTGGAAACAGCTTTATTTATACAGGACCTTCACAAGGTTGCATAAATCTTAACACATGAGGTAGAGATCAACCTTAACGAGGGAAAACTGTGTGCTTGCTGATAACAAGGAAAGTACGCATGGGCTATGTGACCGATGGCAGGCGGAAGAGTGTTTGTTAAAGGAGGAGAAACAGCTTGTGGGCATTCCCTGGATGCCACTTCAGGCTGTGGGGGCCCTGCTCCCCACAGATGCCCACCACCAGCAGAAGTTAAGAAGAGGCAAAGAAGGATTCTACTATGCATGTTTCAGAGAGATAATGACCCTGCCAACACCTTGATTTTGGGCTTTTAGCCTCTTAAGTTATGAGACAAAAAATATCTGTTTTGTTAAGCCACTCAGTGTGTGGTAATTGCTACAAACACCCTAGGAAACAAATGCAGGATTTAAACACAGAAAACTGAGCTTTGACTTCACAGCAAATTCAAACTAATTTAAAATACGTGAACTGGACCAGTCTGTGTCTTACTCCTTCTTGTAAAGGACGAAATAAAGATGAGGAGTCTTGGTATTCCTAAAAATGTTAGAGTTGCCATGTATTCTTCACATTTTGTTGTTTATTATATGTTAGCTTAGTGCCTTAGCAGACCTGATAAATCTGGTACAAAGTGGACTTTTTAAGGACATTTTTAAACAGTCAAAAAAGTCTTGGTTGCCTCTTGATGCAGCTACTTCTCCTGTGCTTTAGTGCTGCTCCTCAGACCGTTAGGAAGAATATGAACTTCATCCTTCTAAGACCTCTACTTAGTGACTTATATGGCTTCCAGATGCCTATGAGCTATTACAGAAATTTCTACAATTAAGTTTTGTCCTAAGAACAGCATACATATTAAGTCAAAAAATCAACTTCTTTCTTTTTTTCCATAATTTTTTGAATTTATTGTTTCAGGTTCATTGAGGGTACAAAGAATTAGGCTCTACTGCTTGCATTTGTTAGTTAACATCCCTCTTATAATTGTGTCCCACTCCCAGGAGGTGCGCCATACATCGTAACGCCCATCTCCCTCCATCCTCCCCTCTCCCTATTCCCTTGATCCCCTGCTCCCCACCTTGAATTGATTTGAGTGTTTCTCTTATGTGTCTATCTATTGGATCATCTACTAGCTTCATAATAGAAGTGAATACATTGGATTCTTCCTTCTTCATACTCTGGTCTCTTCACATCATATGAATCTTTTGCCTTTAATTTCTGTTCTTTCTATTCATTAATTATGTTCACTAGCATCATCTAATCACATTGAACACATAAAGTTATACAAGCAACGTACATCAGGTTATGGAGTATCATTTTATTAAAATTATGTCTAAAATATGTCATAAATCTATGAAATTTAATACCATAATCATTTTAAAAGCTTGTGCTCATGGATACATTTGCATTTTCAAATACAAATATTTTTTGGGGGGGGCAGTTTTTTTTTTTTTTGAGATGGAGCCTCAAGCTGTCACCCGGGGTAGAGTGCTGTGAAATCACAGCTCACAGCAACCTCCAACTCCTGGGCTCCAGAGAGCGATTCTCTCTCCTCTGCCTCCCAAGTTGCTGGGACTACAGACACCCACCACAATGTCCAGCTATTTTTGGTTGCAGCCATCATTGTTGTTTGGTGGATCCAGCTGGATTCAAACCTGCTCAGGTGTATGTGGCTGGTGCCTTGGTCACTTGAGCCACAGGCAGCGAGCCAGGGAGGGGCAGTTTTATACTGTCCTAGAAAGAAGACTTTCAATCAAGTGTCTTCCTGTAGCGCAGGTCTCCTATTAAATGCCTTCAACCTGGGGAAACTTTTTATGAACTGATATAGTGCCTTAAATTCCTACAAAGTTCTTCTATACAAGTGCACTTTATATTTGCCTCATCTTCCGATTTGCCAAAACAACTTTGACTATCACAACTCCAGCAAATCAGAGACCCCTATATCAGTTTACATTGTAACTATTAATTTCCTTGAACAGTAAAGTTTTTCAAGCAAAGGTAATGCCTCTAAAACACTAGAGAAAAAAATTAATTAGACAGTTGGATTCATAAGTTTGGAGCTCAAAGAAGTTTGTTCTAGAGCTAAAAATTAGAAATGAACCTTAGGGCCATGGTACTAGACGGAGATAATGAGTAAAATAGAGAATAAAATTTCTACCCAGGATAGTGATCTGATTAATATGATATGCAGGGTTTGTGCAGAGGTGGAGAAACTAGCAAAAGAAAGTAATAAAGTACAGCCAGGGAAGTAGAAGGAATTCTACAAGGTAGGATGTCATATAAGCTAGAGAGTAACTTGCTTCAATGAGAAAGGGAACATCAGTCATATGAAATGATGTTGAAAGATCTAATTATATCATGGCAGAAAAGCATCCATTAGCTTTGGCAGGATGTTGTTGTTTATATCCTTGACAAGAGACATTTCAATGAGAGCAAAAGCCAGAATGAACTAGGTTTAAAATGAATAGAAAATAAAATGTCTGGTTTCAACACTGATGTGTACAAACTTGGGAGTCATCACTGCTATCCTTACAACAGAACAATTCCAGACAAACAAAAAATCAACAAGTTTTCTTGAATACATCACAGAATTTACCTTGCAGGCCAAACTAAGTGTCTTTTATCACCTCCTTTTACTAGTTTTTCCCTGTACCCAAATCCTACATATTGGTATTCTAGAAATCTAGAGAAAGAAGAAAATCCAGACAGATAAACATAACATCTGTTTACCTGGAGAAGAAGTTGCTAGAGCTGTAAACTTGTAAGAATACTTAGATGTTCATTTTCACTATTATAGCAGGCTCATGTGAGAACGAGATATTCCTGTGGACTGCTATCTTAGAGGAAGTCTCAACTATTAAAGAATTTTTTTTTTTTTTGCAGTTTTTGGCCAGGGCTGGGTTTGAACCCAGCACCTCCAGCATATGGGGCCAGCGCCCTACTCCTTTGAGCCACAGGTGCCACCCTATTAAAG
This sequence comes from Galagoides demidoff, assembly GCA_963574575.1. NCBI lineage: Eukaryota > Metazoa > Chordata > Mammalia > Primates > Galagidae > Galagoides > Galagoides demidoff. Next base: position 24,664 of record CAUYQV010000948.1, read on the forward strand.
AATTTTTAAATAAAAAATAAGAGAGGATCTTTCTCAGATCTTCACTTTGAGAAACTTCCAAGATTTTAGGAGATAAAATTCTTTAATATTTGGGAGTTCCCCCAACTCGAACTTCATTGCATTATTCTCACATGTGAGCATTAAGGTGCTGATATGCGAACTCCAATTTAGTACAGAGTACGTGTGACATTTTTTTTTTCTATTCTTGTGATACTTCTCTTGGGAAAATGGCCTACAATTCCATCCAGGTTATTAAAGAGATATAAAACCTCCATTTTTTTATGATTGAGTAATGTTCCAGTGTATACCAAAATTTATTTATCTATTCAACTATTTTTTAAAATCTATTCAGCTATTGAAGGGCACTTAGGTTGTTTCCACAACTTTGTGATTGTGAATTGTACTGCTATAAACATTTGAGTGCAAATGTCTTATGATAAAATGGACTTTTTCTCTTTTGGCATATATGCAGTAGTGGGATTGCAAGGTCAGGTGGTAGGTCTACTTTTAGTTCTTCAAGGAATCTTCATACTACTTTCTGTATGGGTTGTACTAACTTTCAATCCCATGAACAGTGTGTAAGTGTTCATTTCTTCCACATTCATGCCAGCATCTGCTGCTTTAGGAACTTATGATGTGGTCCCTTTTCATTGGGGTCAGGTGATAATGTGGTTATGATTTGCATTTTTCTGATGATTAGAGATGATAAGCATTTTTTTCATATGTTTGTTGGCCGTTAGTCTATCACCATAGGTAAACTTTCTGTTCATGTTTCTTGCCTAGTATTTAACGGGATTGTTTGATCTTTTTAGTTGATTCTCTCGAGTTCTTTGTAGATTCCAGTTATCAGCTCTATGATGGATGTGCAGCATGCAAATACCTTCTCGCATTATGTAGGTTGTCTTTCTATTTTGTTGATTGTGTCCTTAGCTGTGCAGAAACTTTTTAACTTGATCATGTCCCACTTATTTATTTTTGTTGCTAGCTGCAATTGCCAGCAGGGTCTTTTCCATAAATTCTTTCTGAGGCTATTATTATAAAGAGTTTTTTCCCACACTTTCTTTTAGGACTTTTCTAGTTTTGTATCTTAGGTTTAATTATTTTATACATTGTGAGTTAATTTTTGGAAGTGGTGAGAGGTCCTGTTTCAATCTTTTACATGTGGCTAACCTGTTCTCCCAGCACCATATATTGAATACGGAGTCTTTCTCCTAGTGCATGTCTGGCTTATAACACAAAACTATAATGCATGCCAAAAGGCAAAAAGAACATAGTATAAAGAGATGAGGCAAGCATCGTAACCACAGTTTGATATGACAGAGTTGGAGTGATCAGACAGGACATTCAAACTCTATTTAACATTGTAAAGTCTCTAATAGAAAAGTAGGTAACATTCAAGTTACAAAGATGTTAAATTTTAAATCAACTATATCAATAATTACTTCAAATGTGAATTATAAAAAGTATGAATTAAGGCCAAATAAAGTCAGAGTGATTTTTTTTTAAAGATCCAATTCTATTTCATCTACATGAAACTCAATTTAAAAGTAAAGACTAGGCTCGGCGCCTGTGGCTCAATCGGCTAAGGCGCCAGCCACGTACACCTAAGGTGGCGGGTTCAAATCCCCAGCCCGGGCCCTCCAGACAACAATGATGGCTGCAACCAAGAAATGGCCGGGCGTTGTGGTGGGTGCCTGTGGTCCCAGCTGCTTGGGAGGCGGAGGCAGGAGACTCGCTTGAGCCCAGGAGTTGGAGGTTGCTGTGAGCTGTGATGCCATGGCCCTCTACCCAGGGGGATAGCTTGAGGCTCTGTCT
>CAUYQV010000949.1:0-40659 GCA_963574575.1 Galagoides demidoff
ACATCTTTCACCTGGTCTTCCTTTGCTTTTATAAAAATGTAGTATCCTGGCTCGGCGCCTGTGGCTCAATTGGCTAAGGCGCCAGGCACGTACACCTAAGATGGCGGATTCGAATCCCCAGCCCGGCCCGCCAAACAACAATGATGGCTGCAACCAAGAAATGGCCGGGCGTTGTGGCTGGCGCCTGTGGTCCTAGCTACTTGGGAGGCGGAGGCAGGAGACTCGCTTGAGCCCAGGAGTTGGAGGTTGCTATGAGCTGTGATGCCATGGCACTCTACCCAGGGGGATAGCTTGAGGCTCCATCTCAAAAAAAAAAAAATGTAGTATCCTCCTAATATGTTTATATTTTACTTAAGCTGGCCTGGTTCTCACATCATTTCTGAATGTGGCCAAATTTCATCAGGATCCAGCTTTGTCTATCAGAAATTACCCAAGTTTCTTAAAAGAAAGTTATTACAAATCATGAAAAACCAACAAAAAATTTCACTTACAGCTGGCCATATAATTAAATTACATCTACAAAATTAAACATTAATTGAAGTTACAGAAGGCTCTAAAGAATTCCTTTCCGTGGCTAATTGATTTTGCTGTATTTGGAAGATGACACAGGATGGTCAATAATAGTGCAGTTGGGAAACTCACTGTCCGTGAGATTGAGAGACTATCTGCTACTGAGGAATCAGAAAAAAATCTAGTACAGATTACTGGAAGACAATCTAGCAAATAATTGTTCTACAATTTTTAAAATATAAACAAATGCTTAAACAAAGGAGCATATACCACAAGAAATCAGAAAACTTTTTCTATAAAGTGCCAGATAGTAAATATTAATATTTTCGGTTTTACAGGCCATAAGTTCACCATCCAACTACACAGGTCTCTTATTGTAGCATGAAAGTAGCCACAGACAATATGTAAATAAGCCAGTATGGGCGTATTTCAATAAAACTTCATTTAAGTAACTCCATGTACACTACGAAGTTCATGCATTTCTATATCTGAGGTATCAGTTGGCATGAATGGTTCTGATTTGGTTATCTATCACCGACTTATTAATTAACTGAACAAATATATTTGAGCCCCAATTATCACATGATGTATCCAAACTTAGAGCTGGAATTAAATAATTCTAGAGGTGAGAGTCTGTGTCCTGAAGTATTATCTGATATAAGTGATTCCTTAGCTGAGGCAGTAGGGAAATGGCTATTAGGTCCCCAAAGTACATAACAAGGACCTGATGGCAGTAGAAACCTATGTTCTGATTTCACTTTTAGAAGTCTGGACATCTGTGTTCCAGGATCTATATTACATCTACTCTAACAACTAAACTCAAGGCTTTCTTCCACTTTACTCAATCAGAGTAAACATCTATCAGATATTTACCTTGCCTAAGTTGTGGTTTGTTTTTTAACTTTTATATCTTAACAGAAATACAAATATAGACCCATATTTAAATTCAATAAAATTTCTGTATGGTTTTTCCTTAAAATTCTCTATTACAATTTTATCTACCCAAAGGCTAGAAGGAAAAAAAAAAACAGTAGCTACAAATGAGCCCTGAAATTTTATTAAATATTCCTACTTGCTGGTATTCTTCAAGAACCCTGCTTCTACCATGGTTGCTATTATTTCTAATCTTGCCATTTAAATCCTGGTTGCAGACAGACTCAGAGAAAACTATATGAAGGGTCAAGAAAGGGAAAAGAGTAATTACTCTCAACTCCACTTCAGAATCCCTTAACAGTAATGATGGTTAACAAAGAGGTTTCATCCATAAAAACAAAAAACCAGAAACCTCTGTTTTGGATATGTGAATAGCAATCCCTTGTTTTAAAGACAATTTTGTGCCTGTGTTGGAGTTTAATCTATTTGATGACACAGTCTCGAAGGTTTTCATTGTCATTTTCATCATTATTTTCCTGACCAAAAAGTTCCAGCTTGTTTATTCCTGTTTTGTACCCTATTGATTTGTTCTCAATGGGCAGTATTTAAGCATACAGATTGAAAATTGTCACTTTATCATGTTCTTTTCTTGGGCGCCCAGCTCTAATTTTCAAGGGTAATCTTTGTTTCCAGCTCTGTGTGAGAGGAGTAGCTGAACACGTGAGCTACTGGCCTCAAGCCTGTCATCCAAATGTGCATCTGTCTTCTTCATTGGACATAGAGATCAGGGTCATTGTTAAAAGAAAAAAATGATATGTCTTCTGTGGTGGAAAAGGCAATTAATTGCCCGCCAGGATTTTCTGTCTGATGTAAACAAGAACAGGATCAACAGAAGAGAAATGAGAATATCCCAGGCTGTCCTTCATTTTATAAATAGCCCATTTTTGTGTTGGTGTACCAAGTGGATTTCTTTTTTCTATGTGTATTTCATATCTTTATTAAAAATGTTGATAGAAAAGTGATCAATATTAAAATAAAATAATAAAATTTTAGTGCATCTGTAACATTCATGAGCCCTGAAGCAAAAAATTAAACGATAAAGTTTGAGTGCATTATTAACATTTACAAAGAAGCTCTAAAAGAAAAGAGCCCTATAAGCCAAAAAAGAAGGAAAACTAAGACACTGCATTACACCTGACATGTACTATTGTACAATTGTGGTTTATCACTTCAAAAAGTAAAATGAATACTAAAATCATTTAATATAGCATATGTTATAAGCATATGCTATAAAAGAACATTTGTAAGTGTTGTTTGTTATGGAGGCATACAATTTAATTATTATGATACCACATGAATCCGTAATTAGAGCTTGTTTAAGAAAACCCCCCAGAATACTTGTAACCATGCTCACATTATACTGGAAATGGCCTTCTAATTGCACAGCTCACATACAGGTTAATTGTGGTACAGGCTTTGGCTCAGTTGTTCTACTGTGACGTTGACACCTACAGTAAACATTGCATAGACCAAGACTGTGTTACTTAATATTCACCATAGATTCAAAATGGCTCCATATAGGTTAATTAAATGTCTATTTGATATGTTAAGCTTCCTTGTCATCAGGAAGAATTTTTTTTTTCATTTTAATGTAATTATTGATTTTGTTTTAATGAGAAAACATTGGCCACTTAAGGGAACATTATAGAAATAGAACTCAAGAGATATGCGTGCTTCTTAGAAAGAAAAATATTTGTGTAAAATGTTGGAAATAAAAATTTGATTCTTAGAAAGTACAAAGAAAAGCTTATTGCAATTGTTGCCTCTAAAGCTTATAATTGGACTATTATATACTTATAACAAGGAAGCCACTGCAGGCCTTCTGGAGGATGCGAGGAAGGGAACCAGGAATAGATGGCTTTCTTAAGAATATCTTGAGGTCTGCACAGAAGAAATAAAGTATTTACCTATATTTGCTTTGTCTGTTTTTGTGTAAAAATGTTTTATCTTGGGGTTTTTAAAATTGTAAAGAAAAATTAGACCCACTCATTTCACAGAAGAAGAAATTTTGCCTTAGGTTATGCAATATGTCTGAAGAATTATCGTCTTGTTGGGGTCACATCCCTATGGCTCTTGTTTGCCTGTACTTTGGGACTGAGAATTTTATTGTTATTTTTAAAAAGAAATTGCACACTTAAAATAGAAAAACAAGTAATTATTTATTAAGAAAACATGTGTTTGTGAGTATGCTTGTGTGTGTGAAGCAGAGTTTGTGCAGTTAGAAGCTTACTCAGCTACACTGGAAACAAAACTCCAACTTCTCCCAGTTAGTCATTAATGAAATGTGTGTACCCATGAGTAGATGTAATGCATATGTAATTTATGTAGTGAAATAATAAACACTACTATTTCCCTAAACTTTATTGTTTGAAATACAAATAGGAAGCTATTTGAGCATGTCCCTGGAGAGTGTTTTGATTTCCATTCAAATTACTCAGAATTCAATGGTCTTACAATTTCATGTAGACCACAGGTTGTCACAGATCACTTCCTGTGATAGGCATATGTGAATCAAAGCAAATAGGAAAGAAAAGGCATCCAGAAGAAGGAAATTATTTTGCAGGTTGCATTATAAAACAATATGCAGATAATTCACATGATGAAGTCAAGTAAGAAAAAATTTTAGTCTTTTTTGGTTATTTGACATTAGGTCAAATGTTTAAATTTGAAAGTAGCACAGTGATTAATTTCCATAATAAGATAATTTTAAATTCCATATTCTTTCATATGAACCCAGTGGAACTCCATTAAAGTCCCCAGACTGAATATTTAACCTCATTAAGTTTCTTCTATATGTACCCTTTGACCTATTTACTAAGAGAAATCTTCTCTGAGTTTTAATGGACTGTTACCCTAACTTAAAAAAAAATCTTTTATTGTAGTATATTTCAAAATCTCAATTTTATATATCTATATCTGTATCTACATATCTGCAGCCCTCTTTAATCTTAACAGAGGATAAAAACAGCTTCCTTTATCTTATTGACAAGACTAAATCTGTTGCATGGGATTAGCCAAGAATTCCCCTTAGTGAAAAATCTTTTGTCCCTTTGCAGCTTTATGGGGGATATTTATGCTTTCTTACAGCCTCCCAGTTTGCAAACTAGAGCAAAGGCAGACTGCGTGAAACCCTGACAAGGAAGCCTCGGATACTAACAAGCAGAAGGCACTGAACATACCACAGACTTCAGCAGGTGGACCCAAATTTTCAAGAACTGCTCAAACCTGTGGTGCATTTTATTCTTTGTGGAAATCCATTAAAAGAAAATTCACACACTGGTTCTTATGAAGTATCTCTAGAGTAGAATCTTGAACTTATTTCCTCTATTAAATAATTCAAGTAATTCATTAATAGACTTATTTTATAAAATGTGATTTTTTCATGACAATGAAGGGTTAGAGAAAATAAATATGAAGGCACTTTCAAGTGTTCATCCCTTTTAGTTTATTAATGTTATTAGAACTTTGAGGTACTATTTATGGCTGTCTGGTTGGAGAGATAGTGGAATATTCCAACAGCTAGGCCGCTGGTTGTTTGAAAGACATACATTGACTACATCCTATAGTCAGTTTTGCTAGAGAATGCTGTCTTTTTTCACAGCTCTTTCTTAGACATAGTTGGCCTAATGTCCTTGGTGAAAGAGCTCTGTTATTCATTATCACCGTGTTGGAAGATGGGTTTTTTTTTCATGTTTGGCTCCTTAGAGTCTATTGAAGTGGGGGTGGACTGGCTGTGTGAGTTATCAGCTAAGTAGGTAGTTGTATTATTGAACTCTAATCTTCATTCCTTCCTATTTCTGTTCGTTTCTTCACTCGTATTGACGAGTATGTATATCATCACTGGGACGTACTTGAACTTTCAGCTGGGATTACAGAGAGGACAGAACACATTATTGAGTGAGTCAAGGTGTCAAAAGTCTTGTTTTTATTTGGCCTCTTTGGCCTTTCTTATTGTCAGAAAGCAAACAAATAAAAAAGCAAGCCTAGATGAATTTGCTAGTTATAGGAAGAAGATGAATTCATTAAGCCGAGGCTATGCCCCAACCAGCCTTGCCTAGTTTAAGTGACACTCCCATCCCATGGCCAGTCCCTGGTCATGGAAGCAAGCCCTCTCAAGATTAGCAGTGTGACCCAGGCCAACATGAGGCAACAACTATCCAAAATGTACAACTATGACAATTAAATATGACTGTTTCAAGCAACTAAGTTTGGGGCAGTTTGTTACACAGCATTTTTTGAGTATAGCAAACTGCCCATCTAATAATATGAACTATCTGTCTTATTCAATTTTATATTAATATAAATCTACCCACACAATGATAGTCTAGTGCTTACACACTACACATAATACATATGTAAAAATATTTATTTGTGGTATGAAAGTGACAGCATTTAAAATATTTTTCAATTTTGAAGAAGCACACTACAAACATAATACCTGGTCTAAAAAATAAATTTGAGGACTTCCAAAATCTGCTTAAATTTAGCATAATGTGAATGTGAAGAAATAAAGAGAAGAAATTTGAATAGAGGTTTCAATTGTATGAGTACACATTTGTGGTGAATTCTAAGATAGATTTCATAGCAACAAAAAGCACTAGAAGAAAATACATGTTGTAAAAGTGAAGGAAACACACTGAGATACAAAAATACACTCTTATTAGCAATACAGGGTCTAGCACTGGAGTGAGGGAAGACAGCAGCAGGAAGGAGGAACCAAATTTGTTTTAAAAAAGAAATATACTCAGTGAGTAGGACACCAGTCCCATATACTGAGGGTGGCAGGTTCAAATCCAGCCCTGGCGCAACTGCAACAACAACAACAAAAATAGCTAGGCGTTATGGTGGGTGCCTATATTCCCAGCTACTCAGAAGGCTGAGGCAAGATAATTGCCTAAGCCCAAGAGCTGGTGGTTGCTGTGAGCTGTGATGCCACAATGCTATATCTAGACAAAATGAAACTCTGTCTCTAAAAAAAAAAAAGATTTACAATTTGGGGTGGGCCTATGGCTCAAAGGAGTAGGGGTGATGGCCCCATATGCCGGAGATAGTGGGTTCAAACCCAACCCTGGACAAAAAAAAAAAAAAAGAAAAGAAAAGAAAAGAGAAAGAAAGAAACATAAAAAAGTCCCAGTAACAATTACAGCACCAAGGCAGAGTCTCTTTTGTACACATGAGAGAAAGGTCTCTAGATGTCAGATCATATTATATTGCCTGTTGCTGTGATCTGAATACCTGTGTCCTCCCAAAAGTCATATGTTGAAATTCTAACACCCAAGATGACTTGAATTAGAGGGTGGGGTCTTTGGGGTGGTGATTAGGTCCCCAGAGCAGAGTCCTCATGAAGAGGACTTAGAGCCCTTACAATATAGGCCCACGGAAGCTCATTCTTCCCTTCCCCACGTGAGGGCTCCACAAGACTGTACCACCTATGAGCCAGAAAATGGGCCACCACCAGACACCACGTCTGACAGCATCTTGGTCTTATACTTCCCACTTTCAGAACAGTGAGAAAGAAATTTCTGGCCTGGAGCTGGGGCTTACATGGGTAATCCTTGCACTCTGGGAGGTCTAGGCAGAAGGATGTTTTGAGCTTAGTAGTGGAGACCAGCCTGAGCAAGAGCAAGATAGTCTCTGCCAAAAAAAATTTAAAAAATGCAGGTGTTTTGGTAGGCACTTGTAGTCCCAGCTACTTAGGAGTCTGAGGCAGGAGGATGACCTGACTCCAGGAATGTGAGGTTGCTATGAGCTAGGCTGATGCCACTGCACTCTAGTCAGGACAACAGAGGGACACTTTGTCTCCAAAAGAAAGAAAACGACAACAAAAAACAAAACAAATTTCATACAAACTACAAAAAATTTTAATAATATATCTTTTGAGTAAGTGCTTGTTCATGGAGAAAATATAAACCTACATCACAGAGTATCTGGATAGCCATGCCAGTGAAATAAAGACACTATATTTAAGAAATTTTGAGAATTTCTGAAGCAATATTTGGAGGAAAATACAAAACTTTCCATGTCTAAAGGAATAAACAAACAGATAAAAGATAGCTTAATTAGTATCTAATTCAAATATTAGGAAATTTGGAAATGAAGAATAAAATAAAATAAATTGGTGCCTTTGGGGATGGGATAGTAACTAAACCTAACATTTAGTTAATTTTCCTGATCAGCTAGGTACTTGAGCCTTTTATTTGCCTTTTGCAAAGAGACTTCTAAAAGAAAGAATAAAAATCTTTATAGAAGCTTCTGTACATTAATAAATATCCTGGATGAGACTAATTTGAGGTCTTCACTTTCAAATGAACTTCTTACTATGCAGTATTGTTCATTTGCAACGTTCTATTGTAATTTCAGTTACTTTTAGTAGATTTTACCATTTCTGTGTTTGCTGCTTCTGGGTATAATGCTTTTGCAGGTATAACTAAGCATAGACAGAAAGGTTGAGTACTTGGTTTAGAAATTAAGAATTCTGTTTTTACCTTAAATCTTAGCTTTGGCTAAGGGGGTAAATCACAAAAATCCCTGCAAATTCTTGAAAGCTGAAGTTTGCACCCCCTGCAGTATGACCATTTCTGTCTGACTCAGTCAAACATCAGAGACCTCTGACTGGATCCAAGCCAATTAATTATCAGATCCAATCTAATCTTGGCCCCAGTTCAGTTTCTGTCGTGATTTCTGAAACCAGTTCAGTTTTTTAAAAAATTTGCTCAAATTTGAGATCAAAACACAACTTGTGGAGCTTCTGAATCCCTAAAAGAACTTAGCCATCATCCCCGGCAGCAGTACAAGAGCAGAGGGCAGAATGGGCCCTGTGAGTATCACGGTACTCACTCAGTGCTCTCGGGGGCGTCTGGAAGCTCCCCTTTGGAACACACTTTCTGACACCATCTGTTAAATGAAAAACCTTAGGTAAATTAAATTGAACAGAGTTTAATTGAGCAAAGAATGATTCATGAATCGGGCAGGCCCCAAACCGGAATAGGTTCAGAGAGACTCCAGCACTGTCACGTGGTTGATGAACATTCAGGGACAGAGAGTGACAGGACAATGAGGACAGGCAACAGAAGAGGCTGCACAAACAGCTGGCCATTTGACACCATTTGAACATCTGGCCACCTCTGATTGGCTTAAACTCAGTGATTGACACAGCCTGTTTGTATATCCAGTTAGGTTATAGTTTACAGAGAAACCTTTAATCTGAACATAAATATGTAACAAGCCAGGTTTAGGCTGAACTTAATTTAGCGATTGTATATATCCAAGTGACAATGTCAACTAGGCAGTTAGATCCATGTGTCTAGAATTAAGGGGTGAGGTATCCTTATGAATTTAAACATGGGAGTTAGAATTAACACTCTAACTGCTAAATGCAATAATGAAGGGGAAGATCACTGGGTAAAATACGCTCCCTGCTATGGAGAAATGGGTGGGGGGAAATACCAAAATATCTGTTTATAGATAGGCGAATAAGTCTTTGAAAATCAATGTAAGAATTCAATATCAGCCTAGCATATGTTTGAGGGGATAGATCTGGTCAAACTGAAAGGCAGGATTTGGAGGGAGATAAGCTATAGATAGGCTGTAGACTTTGAAAAATGATCAGATAAGTAATTGAAGATACTATTCATTAAAAATATTTGAGTAAAGGTAATAGAAAATAAAATGTAGGTTACATAAAAACTCAAAGTATGAAGTATTACAACCCAGAATGAATAAACAACAGTACAATATTTATTGAATGAATATTTACAACTTTATTTTAGGATTGTACTGACTAAAGAGTATTTTACATACAGTATAATAAATGAAGCATTATTTATTAAATTTTTACATGGTTTAACCCTCTCTCAAAATATTCTTGATTGGCTTTTAATACTTTTAATCAAGTCACCCTAAGTAGATGTTTAATAATAGTATTTGTTCAAAGTCTTATGCTTGTAAATAATAAAAAGATAAGTTAAAATGTCTTTAATGTAATACAGGATATTTTTCAATTCAGTAAATGTTTTCAGACACAACTGAGTATCGCTGCTCAAAAATTTAGGAGACATGTGTTTCCCATTGCTGTGGCCCCTTTTCCTGGATTCGAGCAACTCTTGCCTCTTTATATGTATTGAAAGAGATGATGACATTGGTACCACAGGGACTCCATGGATCTTAGTATCTGCTCGCTCGGAAGACAAAGACCTTTTTCAACACAGTTCTGTCAAAATTGCTAGGAAGGAACCATAATACCTAACCCAGAGCTAGAGTTCTTGTTCAGAAACATGGAGTCCTCTGCTTCAAAGACCAGATTCTGTGTTTGCTGATCTACTGGTTTCAATACAGGATTGAGTACATGTTATGTCTGCTTTTCCATTCTTGAGACCCTTAGGCGAATGTCCTCAAAATGTAGGTTAGTACAGAAGATGTGAAGTTTTCATTGTTTTTCTGGCTAAATAATATTCCATAGTATATAAGCAACTCAGTTTATTAATCCATTCATGTGTTGATGAGAGCCTGGGTTGTTTTCATCACTTTGTGACTGTGAATTGAGCTGCTCTAAAACATTCTGAGTGCAAATGTCCTTACATTAATATGATTTTCTTTCTTCTGGTTAGATACCTAGTAATGGGATTTCAGGATCAAATGGAAGATCTACTTTTAGCTCCTCGAAGATCCTCCATACTTCTTTTCAAAAGTGCTATCTTAGTCTGCAGTCCCACTAACAGTGCATAGGTGTTCCCCTTTCTCTGGACCTTTGCCAGCATCTGCAGCTTTGGGACTATGTGCACTGGTGTTAGGTGATATCCCAAAGTAGTTTCGACTTGCATTTATCTGATGATTAGGGATGATGAGCCTACAGGAGAGAAAAACACAATAAATGGAAAAACAGGGAGGGGAATGGAGTTTGGCAAGTTCCCACTGCCGGGCACAATGTGCCCATCTATGGTGCACTTCTTGGGTGAAGGGCTCAACTGCAGCTCTGACTTTATCTTACAAAGACAATGTAACCTAATCATAGGTACCCTCGGATTAATCTGAAATTTAAAAAAAATCAACAAAATAAAAGCCCAGAATTCTATGTAAGGATTGAGGGTAGGGGAAGAATTTCTCCCCAAGAGAAGAAATTGCAAGAGAGGAAGAAGTGCCAACGGTCAAAATAGCTCCTCCTTACACCTCAATCTCGTCCAATTCCACTACGAAAGAATAAACACTCAAATTTTCTCGACTTAATTCTTTTCTTTCTGCATTTACTTCTCCGCATTTATTTTCAGACTTCCACATCCAAAATGAAGGAAATGAGAATTTTTCCCCCAGTGCAGCATATGCTATTCACCGAATACCTAGCTGATATGTTTCTATTACCTATTAACCTGTTGGATACAAGTGCAAGGTCATGAACAAGGGAAATATGATCACTATGAAGTTTGAACATGATTATTATGGTAAATCGGAATAATGTGGATAAACTATAGAGAACACAAACAGGGCTTAGTACTATGAACGTGAGGTGGTCAGTCCAGGCTTAAGGTTATAGTAGTAGAATTGGAGAAGAATATTTTTTCTTTTCTCCCTGGAAGAAAGATTTAACTACACATGAATTCAAATGTTACCAATTTAAGTGTGTTCATCTAACCTTCTTAAGTGAAATGAAGCAGCTTTCATTTCAAAGAGCCAAAGGCAATGTGCTCATATTTGCAACAATCACCATAACAAAACATTATTTCCAGTGGAGCCATACTTTAAAGGATGACTCATATATTCCTTCCATAATGGATACTGCCCCTTTAAGTAGCAGAAACAGCTTTAGAGGATAATAGTTGTTATTATGATTGTCAATCTATCCCAGAGCTGCTATTCTGCATTTTGTTGCTTACAGTCATAAATAGCACTTTCAGCATGAGAATTCTATTTATCTCAAGCCAGACTGGCAAAACCTTTTTGGATAGGAAAGGATGGGGAGAAAGGGAGAGAGAGAGGAGAGAGAAAGAGACATCTCTAAAGAACTATAAAATACTATGGAAGAGACCTCTTAAGTCAATCCAATAGTACCTAAGTTAACCTCTTAAAAGCCAATTAACAACTTCTTTTTATTAGTTCATTAGTAAAATATCTCAAACCAACATGCAGAGAATATACTGTATACTATCTAACCTGATACTCTATCTTTGAAATAATTTATTTTACTATTTATCAATAATAACCTTCAATAATACACAGCTGACTAGGTAGATTTAGATGCTGGTGAAATTAAGGACACTCGACTCCAAACTGTGGCTGCTTGGCATTTGAGAAAACAGCAAAAGCAGGAAGGTCGTTCTCTGCCCTTTCCCTGCCCTTCTCTCTGAGCGCAGCCCATAAAACCCGGGAAAGAATTTTCTGACCTCCTCTAAAGCAGGTCATCAGAGCTTCCTGTGAGAAGTTCCCTCGCCTCCTGTATCTGGAGGAAAGAACATCGAACATCGCCCTCTCTGAAGATGAGTAAAGGGGCCTTGCTAGGCTCTCTCGAGTTTATTGTCATGAGACCAGGACATTTTTTCCTTTAATCCTCTCTGTCATTATCAGACTTAGCATAAAAATACACCCCTTCCCCTGTTTCTCCCTTCACTTCGGAAGGCTCTCCTGTTAATCTGTCTTTTGCTACCGGGTCCTCAGTCATGAACCTAAAATGAGTAGGAAAAAATATGTATTTTCCCCTATGGCACCATTTTAATAATGTGAAGCTACCACCTCTTTAGAGTGTTGAATAAGCAAGTAAAAGACTAAAAGTCTTTGGGATTTGTTTTCTGAGCAACTTAAAACTGATTTGACCACAAGCTTGCACCTAATTTCTTTGTGTTGGTTAATTCATCTGTTAAATGGATTTCTCAGTATATACAAAGCAATATTTGAGGATGTCCTAGAAGCAAAAACACCACGAAGTGTCAGGCTAAATGTTTAAAAATGCAAAATTACCATAATATAGAAGTCAGCTTACTTTCCTTAAGAATGAGCCACTGAGTGATCTCAGTATAATCTTTGTTTAATCACTAGTTTGTATTCCAACAGTGAGAACAACTTCTCCAAGATCTGGGTTTAATTCTCATGAATTATCTAGGGTGAGATTTTATTTTAAGAGCTCATATCGGTATAATGTTCCTATGCAAGACATTATTTCAAAAAATAAAGGGTAGGGATAGCTGAGCACTTTATATAATTTTAAAAAAAGATATTTATGCCATTGGAAATAGAAGAATCAAGAGTTGGACTACTCCTCAGAAGACAAAATTATATAGATGCCAAAGAACGTTGATCAAGTTGATCCAAGAGGCATATTCAGTGAAAGAAGGAGAAGCTATGGCTGAAAGAACTTAGGGCTAGGAAATACTACATAATAAACAATTCATATCAAGGTGGCAGCTGTGAGAGGAGCTAGTCCATGGCAGATAGGGAGGAAAGAAGAGGCTTTGAAGTAGAAATAATCTGGAGGGAACTTCGGTGCCACATTGCTGTTTATATTACAGAGGATAAAATTTAGTAATCTCAGCCTCTGTCTCCATGTGTGGAAAATACAATTAAAGGACACCAGAGACTCTTTCGTCAGCTAAAGATAACTTAAGTATAAGCAAAAAGAAGAGTGTTAGGTTCAGAACGTTTTAGTAGCTTACTAAGATACATTCCCTTCCCCTATAAAAGATAAATGATGGAACACAATTCTCAAAAAAATCATTATGATAGTGTATGAAAAAGAAAGAAAAAGATGAAAGTATACAAGAAGGGTCTCAAGTTTTTGCATATATGTTTTTTAAAGCTCTAATGGAAGCTCCAGGTCTTGACTTCTAATCTCAAATATGGCACCAATCTGCTGGTTGGCCTGGGCAGAAATTCAAACTCTTCAATTTTCATAACTCTAAAAAGAAACTCTAAGATCCTTTCCAGTTATACTATAGACAAGTATAATTATTAATATATTGGCTTCATCAATGTTGATTATTAAGAATTTTCCTAATATTTGTAAAAATTTTAACAACTTGGAAAAGGATGTTAGTTTGTTCAAAAATTAATGAGTAATATAATTAATATCCCTTTTTGGGGAAATTTAATTTAACTTTGGTGTGATAGAGAAAATACAGAATAAAATTAAATGTATAAGGTACTATATAAAAGTGAGAATAAAATCAGTCAAATTGATGGAGAACATAAAAATTATACCATTAACAAGAACAAAGATATCAGAAACAAAAATTTTAGAAGATTAAATACAGGAACTAGTTTGAATAAAGATTACTATAGTTGTAAATTTTGACTTTTAAAGATAGTACATGGACAATTATTATAGTTTGATAGTGTTCATTATTATTACCTTAGAATTATAATGACTTTTGAGATGATTCTAGAAAGAGGCTGACTGTGGGAAACAGCAGATTTGGATTATAGTTATAATTTTTTCAGCAGTGAATAATCTATTTTCTCTGGTCTTTGTTTTCTAATGTGTAAGATTAAAGTTTTAAATCTTTCTGGTTCTAAAATTGAATTTTTTGCCATAACAAGTTGATTTTTAAAATTAATTTTAATAACTATTTTCAGGTAACTTTACAATTTGCAACTATCTTTTACCAAATCAGTTTGCTCATTACTGTTGTTTATGCTACTTAATCAAGGCCTGCAGCCCAATAATTTGATAGATATTGTATTAAGCAAAATATAATACATGACTCTTCTTACGTGTCTAAGCCATGGAAGGAGTATGTGTGTAAGTGTACTACAGAGATGAATGGTGCAACTCTCTCTGACCCTCGAGCAAAATGAATGAGAGTAATAAAGTTCACCCCTTTGAGTTTTGCCTTGTTATCAAATATTCCCCAAATCCTAAAGCCAATAAAAGTGTTCCAAGGGGAAAACAACAGCAAAAAAAAAAAAAATACTTCCCATTCTTCCCTTCAGGCATTTTCAGAAAACTTCAGTTCTAGATGTATGAATGAAATTACTTCTAAAAATTAGAGAATTCTATCAGCTCAGAAAACATGACTATCTGTAGCAGAGAGTTAGACTTTCCCCACAATGGCACAAGGATCATGCCATTTCATGTTTTATTCATCCTAACTATCAGCTGGGAAAATATTTTAACTTAGTTTCTTTAATTCAATTACATCTATATATTGAGATAGAAAAAAAAGAAAAAAGATGCAAGTAGCTTTTGGGGGAAAGCCACATTTCCCTCACCAAGTAGAAGACCATTGCTGAAGAGCCTTCAGCATAGTATAATGGATTGTAGATGGGCTCAGAATGTCAATATTTGGTGGGTAGATGGAAGAATGAGTGCTGGGACCAGAGGTCCACCTCTGTGCTCACCTGCAGTCATGGCCCTGGGGATTGGTAATCTCCCCTTCTGCCCTCTTTCCTTTCTCTACAGTCGCCAGTGTGATAGCGCTTAGTCATTGCCTTACTGGGATTTTGATTCCCTTGGGTCTCATCCCCTTTCCACACATATCTCATGATTACCAGCCCTGCTCCCTGGCTGCCCAATATAGTGCAAGAAAGTTGCGTGAACAAAGGCCAATTCCTACCATGTTCATGTACAACTCAACTTCATTTAGAAGCTTCCTATCATCTCTCATTTAATTTCACTCCTATGTTTATTTCATCTTGTCTTTTCTCTATCTTCATATTAAGAGAAAAGTTAACTTTTCTTCAACTTTTCTTTCCACCTCACATTTCTCCATCTTTGTTAATTTCTATCTGCTACATCCATTAGCCAACTCAGTGGCCTTCCCCTTGGCCATGGCTTACTCTCCTCTTGTCTCCTTTAGCATTTTGCTTCATACCAAGGCCCCCATTTCTTCATCTTCAGTCCCTGTTTCCTCTCAATCCTTCCTGTCCATTTTTATTGTTTACCCATTCTACTTCCTGAATATTCCCCTTAAATTAGATCATTCCTTGACCGCTCCTTGTTTTTCCTCAATTACTAATTGCCTTTTCTACTATGTATCTCTGTTTTGGCCTTAGTTTACTTTTCTAAATATATGTCACCTCAGACATATACTTTCATATCTATTTTTTCTTCCCTTTAAAATCTCAAATTTATAAAAATTTCATCAAAAAATCGTGGCTTTCCTTATCATTTCTATATGGATAATTTCCTTGTAAATTTAAATATTCAATTCTAGTTTCTTTCTATTCTGAGACCTGGTGTTGTATTTGCAAGCATTATTTTCTTATCTACAAGGTTCACATTGTTTTCCTCTAACCTCTATTTTGATAATAGGTACCTTCACATTATTCCCACTCAACCCCCCATCCACACTGTCATCAAAAGATCAGAGCTATGATTCCATCTTTTTTTTCTTTTGGCTCTTACAGCCAAGGATTTATCTAGTCTTGTCAATTCTATCTCAATACAACTTTCCTATCTTCTGGAGGTGCATAGAGTGATAGAAAATAAAAATAGGAAGGGAAGAGTGATATAAATTAATCTGCCATTCCCCTATGGTCAGTACGTGCTTCTCATCCTTCACCCAAGCGTGGACGGGGATCACTGCGTATTCTCCTTTCCTATGCACATCAAGGACCAGATACCTCTTCTCTAATGACTTAAACAACAGTTTTACAGAAAACAAGCAGGTGGGTGCTCGCTTCGACAGCACATATACTAAAATTGGAATGATACAGAGAAGATTAGCATGGCCCTTGTGCAAGGATGACATGCAAATTCATGAAGGGTTCCATATTAAGAAAAAGAAAACAAGTAGGTGGGAAGGGGCCGGAGGCGAGAGGCAAAGTCACATCTAGTGTGTGAAATGCACGCTACCTGGACAATGGGCACATTTATCACTTTCACTTAAAACGTACAACAGCAATTCATATAAACAAAAGATTTGTACATTCATAATATTCTGAAATTAAAACAAATAATAAATAAAGAATATTTTTACACTGTTATTTCACTTATAATTTAAATTCACATCTTTCATTTATTTTCTGAAAGTAATCATTAAGGAATACTCAGGTAGAAAATATATCCTTTAATCCTATTCTCTGACATGTCTTGAGACAATTTTCTGTTGGCTTTTGTAGAATTTTCTCCCTTGATAATGTAATATTTTAAGGACCACTATTTTCTGAGTTCTTCCTGAATTGAAGATTCAGGTATTAGGTATATTAGGTACAATTACAACTAATTGCCAGTAATCCCACAGATTAAAAAAAAACTAGTTATGAGTCTGGATCCCTGATTTTGAATTCAGTTTTCTAAGTTCTGAGATTTTTACTAACCATTTCAGGTTATGTTAGTAATCAATTACATACATCAAATGACTATGAATGCTATTAAATATTTTTTTGCTTGAAAGTAGTACGGAAAGTTAGCACAATTGAAAATTTTCCAACGTATTCACTTGTTTTGTTGTTATGGAAGAACATCTTTGCTAAAGTTCTTAGTAATGGCTAAGTGAGCACAATATATATCTTTATTTAAATTCACCCCAAACTTCTGTTTTGGTATCAAAGAAGTGTTCTGACACTTTAGGAATCACCATTGGCCCTATCCTATTATTTACACACTGCTGCAGAGTGGAAATTATACGTAATTAACCTGAATGAGAGAATCACACAACAAAGTGCTCTGCTTTATTCAATTTCCAGATACTTCTTAGGTGCCATGACTAATCAAATGTAATTCTTGGTGGATGATACATGTTATTTTGATACATAGTTTAAATCATAAAAGCATATTTTGTCTTCATGCTAATCCCAAACATTGTCAGGCGCCTGACCTCCTGAGTGATTGTCAACCAATGGTAAAGATGTCAGAGAATTTTAAAGATGATAAAGTGGCATTAAATAAATAAGATGAAAAGTTTTCCCCAGTCAGGTATAATTATTCTGCTTTTTCTTCTTGTTTGTGATGCTGCGAACAATAATATAAAATTTGTAGGATTTTTTTTTTTTTGAGACGGAGCCTCAAGCTAATCCCCCTGGGTAGAGTGCCATGGCATCACAGCTCATAGCAACCTCCAACTCAAGCGAGTCTCCTGCCTCTGCCTCCCAAGTAGCTAGGACCACAGGTGCCCGCCACAATGCCCAGCCATTTTTTGGTTGCAGCCATCATTGTTGTTTTGTGGGCCCGGGCTGGGGATTCGAACCCGCCACCTTAGGTGTATGTGGCTGGCGCCTTAGCCGATTGAGCCACAGGCGCCGAGCCAATCTGTAGGATTTTTAATAGAAATTGATTTTTTTTTAATTTCATTTCTTCCTTCATTTATTCACTTTGAAATGGTTCAAATGGGCATGTTGCCAGGCTCTGAGGTATTTGCTGGAAATGCTAGGATTTTTACAGTCTAATGGCATTGTTAATATTTATAGCTTATTTTGTGTATAAAATCTTTCTTATGCAAGATTAACTGAATTCTAATTCTGTGGCATGCAGTGACACCGTCATACTGATGAATGTTCCATTTCTCCCCACATCATCTATGTGTACAGTATCTGTTCTGACCACAGTCATTGTTTCACTCTCTACAAAATAATTTTTTTCTCAGCACTCTGAATGAGAACTTAAACGGGCATTACTAGATACCTCACAGAATGCATTTGTGATGTTGATCACTTTCATGGACCTTACTGGTGCACGATTAGTTCTCCACATCAATATGGACTCAGATTTCACATGCCCTCTACTTATGTATAAATTAATTTTGTATAATCCCCAATTTAAAAATTGGATAGAATTTCTATGTAGATGCATCATAGTTTTATTTTTTGAATACATTAACCATTTAATTCTGACCCAGTTCTCTTTAGTCAAAAGCAGAAAGATTTGCCTACTTCAAATTCCATATCTCTTGCTACTTTATACATAGAAATAAATGATTGAGGTAGTTTTTTTTTTTAGTTAAATTTTGCAACTTTCCAATGAAAAGAAGTATGACTCTTTTCAGGTTTTATTCATATTTCTCAGAAATTCATATCTGTCAAATTCAACATTTGATCTTCGCTTTCTTGAGGCTGTTTAATACCGACATATGTGCTAACTGACTATCTTTAGTTCTTCGGGGTTTGGTTTCATTCATTCCATCAAGTATTTTAAGAAATTTGAAATACTCCCAAGATCATTTATCTAAGGGGACTTAAAGAGAGACAATGCTAGTAGAATTTTATTATAGACCAACTGAAAGGAAAATTAATTTTGCCTCAAGTCTCAAATGTGAATGAGAGTTCTATTCTACAATGAAGGCTTGTCTGAATAACCTAATTGAATCAAGGTGTGAGAAATATTCATATATTTTGTGCCAAAGATGTACTTTTTCTAAATGATTAAAATTAAACATCTAAACTTTCTCCAGTGTACTAGTTACAGTTTTCACTTCTTCTTTGCATATCTATGATGTATTTCCTATAATATCCTTATGCAAATGATAAAACAACCCCAGATCATCTCAGCATTTTGCAGTCAAGTTCATAGATCTAAATGAAGAATGGCAAGGAGGGCCTGGAAGTGTACAACAGAATCAATCACAGATGATCAGAAATTACATTGCTTCCTCCTCGCTCATTTTTTTACCACGAGAATTCTGCCAAAAAGTATTTTGTTGAATGACCTGCTCTTCCCAGTTAATAATTAGATTCTATTCTACTCTACAAATAAAACCTCCCTTAGAGTGTTGGCTGGCAGAGAGCTGAGGTTATGAATGAAGCGTCTTTTCTTCCTTTGACTTGTGTGCACAATTACCCAACATCTGGCCAACATCAAAATACGTGTGTTCTGGCCATGGGTATCAAAGTTTGTACAGCAAATGCAGTCAGAATGCTTTTCTGAGCATGTTCCCTACACATGATCTTGGACACATGTTTAATATTATCTGGAAAAACAAAAACAGTGAGTCAACGACTTGAGCTCTGCTCAACACTGAAACGGAGTTTGGCTCTGTAAACTGTTTCTGAGAAGAATATTTCACTCTGAGCACAGCAAGTAGGGTTCCATTATTAATATAAATAAATGGGAGGGAAGACGGAAGCCTTGATGATTGCCACATAAAAAATTAAACAGCCCTGAGACTGCCGATTAGAGTTGACTGCAGTAACTGGCTGGGAATGTAGACATTTGATCCAGCAACCCTATTGCCAGAATTCACATTGACCAATCAGTGCCCTCTCCTGAAATGTACTTGCACTCTGAGGAATTGAAGGTTCCTATTGAAACCCATGAAGCCCCATGACTTGTTGGAAAGGGTTTTTGTAATAAATGCTACATGGATTTTTAGAGTAAACTTTAAGCAGTTTCATTAGTTAGAAAAAACCCCATTTGCTCTCCTTTAGCTCATGTATAGATTTAAACGCTTTAGAGGAGTTCTTCTGATTCTAACTACATAGTCACCCACATGCTGAGTTAGAGATCCCAGGATAAACATGGCTAATCTTCCTGGGTATCAATTTTGCTTAATCCTAATAGCACTTTAGTTTGATCTCCGAACAAATTCCACAAGTGGAACTCAGATTTATCTGCTAAAAGAAAGCAATAAATAAGTAAAATTGTATTGTTAGATTCTTTCCAAATATTCTGATGTTGCTATATTAGCCATAATTCATAAAAGGGAGAATTTCCAAAATAAACACGTAGACCATTTTTGCAAGTCACTTTGTAGATTAAACCTGTAGGTGTTTTTTTCTAAATACCGACTTCAGCTTGAATAAATGACACACAGATGCCCTGTGAGGTACACAGATGAGCACAGGGGCTCCCCGACATGAGCTCATTCATGCATACATAAATGCACGGATAAATTATTGAGTTCAATTTAGAGTTAGGTATTTCTTTGTAAATATTGCGTTAGTTGTGCTAGTGGAATTTCACCTGCTTGCTAGTGGACCAAATTATTCAATTAAACTCATTTCCCATAAGTTCCTAAAATGGAAAAAAACAATAAATGTGAGTGAAAATATGATGATCGTGAGACATTACTATTTTCTGCTTTCCTAAAGTATGCACCTTTTGAAAAAGTTTGGGAGCGCTTCACAATGTGCATGTCATCTTTGCACAGAGTCGATGCCAATCTTCTCTGCATTGCTTCAATTTTTGTGTACATAGTATATCCTGTCAGCGTGAACTCAGAAGGGCGCACTTCTCATAGTTCAATGAAGTAAACACGTCACTGTGAAGTGATTTGAAAGTGGCTTGATTCCTATTCATGATTTTCAGTGAACTAATTTATTTTACTTAGGAAGAAGTATATATTCTGGTCTATACAGTTCCAAATGAAAACAATTGATGGACAATTAAAACTTCATGATTCAAACCAATTATGAGTTGATCAAATGCAAATAAAGGTTACATTGAGTTATTTTAAATCTATGAGAGTGGGAAAAAATGAAAGGTCTGACAACAGCAAATGTCAGAAAGTGTTTAAATCCCTACAGTCTCTTCATCTGGGGGTGAGGTGTACACACATAATCTGGTGTATTTTAGAACAGTAAGGAAATTATTAGCATAGCTTTCAGCACAGGGGCAGAGTTGGGAAAGAAAAGCAAAGCATATTTGCAAGATTTAAATTTTCATGTGTAACAGTGGTTTTATGAGTACTATTTCATTATTAAAAACCTAAGTCTAATGTATTTGCCATAGTCAAATCTTATGATTTTAGCAAAGCAGTCTATGCTATATAAAGAAGCTGAATAAAGATAATGGAATGCCTCTCACTAGGTAGGTTCAATACATACGTCAAGGCCTACAATAAAAGAATTTAAAGATTAATGATAAGTGAAACTATTTAGTTTAATACAGGCTCAGTATTTCCAAGGAAATGTAGAACACTTAGAGAAATTTTCCAGATGCTTTCTTTTCCTCACAAAGATTGTAAAAGAAAGGACTAAATAGACAGTGATGGGATTTTTGTGTGTCTAGAAAACAAGTTCTCTAAAGATGGAATTGTTTCATTTTACAGCTTTGAGATGACTGGAATTTCACAACAGAGAAAAGTTCCTTTTGTTTTTTTAGCCTGTCTGATTTCCAGGTTTCAGGAAGATTTTTCTGGGCATCAGACTCTCTGAATTTCATCCTGTTAATTAATTTATCTTACGTATCATAGAACAAAAGCCTATTCTTAACTAGTAGCCAAAGTTAAGGAGAATGGAACTAATTTTGAGTCAGTATTCAGCATTAATCCAAGTTTGGAATAGTAGCATTCTGTCCCAAATACAGTTCTCTGTGCCCGTGTGAGACTTCCTGGCAACATTTCAGTATGACTCGGATGGGACAGGTGTACAGGCTCTTGTGCCTAGACTCTGTCTTGGAACGGACGTTAGAGCCTTCTGGACAGCAAAGGAGCCTGATTGCTAAGGCTAGCCAAGGGTATACAGGCAGAATCAAAAGATTATAGCCAACTTTTAAAAATAGACATATGCATTTCCAAGTATTCCTAATTTCTCTCTCTCTCTGGAAATGGTCCACCAGGAAGAGCATCCTAGTGAGGGTGACAGGGGCTGCCTGCTGTCTATATCGCCACCAGCAGGAAGCAGGCTTGTTCTCCTGGGTGCCTTAGGAATAGACACCCAGTAGCTCAGCAAAAGAGGGACAGCAGACACTCACAGGGACAGAGCTCATTAGTTTTTTTATGGGTAGAACTCCATGAAAATGACCTTGATCTCTTTACAGATAAACTGTACTCCTTTCTAATTTTTAATTCAATATCTACCTTAAGGTAATTGAATATTTAAATATTTTAATAGATCAATTGAGTTAAAGACAAGGAATTAAGCATTTGAAATATAGTACAATTTTAAAGTATATGCAGTATTTTGTAATTTTTCAGTGCCAAGTAGCTACTTTGTTTATTTATTTATTTATTTATTTTTGAGACAGAGCCTCAAGCTGTCGCCCTGGATAGAGTACCACGGCATCACAGCTCACAGCAACCTCCAACTCCTGGGCTCAATTGAGTCTCCTGTCTCCGCCTCCCAAGTAGCTGGGACTACAGGTACCCATCACAATGCCCGGCTATTTTTTGGTTGCAGCCATCATTGTTGTTTGGTGGGCCCAGGCTGGATTCAAACCCACCAGCTCAGGTGTACATGGCTGGCACCTTAGCCACTTGAGCCACAGGCACCAAGCCCCAAGTATCTACTTTATGAATGAACAGTATCACATATCCAAAGCAATTCATATCTCATGATGCTTTGTCTAAAGTGGAGCATCAAGAGACTTGGTTTTAAAGAAAACTTTCCCATCCCAGACACTTTGAAAGTCCAAGAGGACAAACCATTGCGATTGGGCCTCCTGGTGAGTTTTGCCCTGGGCCTCTCCTGGGACACCCGGTGCCCCTGACATGAGCAGTATTTGGGTATGTGGGTGGTGCCCTCCCTGTCACTGGACCTTGCCTAGCTTCACGAGCCATCATCCAGCACAGCCCTGCGATAGACAAAAAGGAAAGAAACAAATTCTTCCATAATATTCTGTCTTGATTAAACTGTAATTCAGTCAAATTCATCAAAATCAATTTTAAAATTTTAAACATTTAGTAATTATACTGTTTATTATATACATACATATATGTATATATGAGACAGAAGCTCACTCTGTCATCCATGCTAGAGTGCTGTGGATCAGCCTAGCTCACAGCAACTTAAAACACCTGGGCTCAGGCAATCCTCTTGCCTTGGCTTTTGGAATAGCTGAAATTAGCTACAACAATAGCAGCTATTTTTCTATTTTTGGTGGAAACGAGGGTCTCACTCTTGCTCAGGCTGCTCTCAAAGTCCTGTGCCACAGGCTTCCTCCCACCTTGGCCTCCCACAGTGCTGGGGTTCCATGCGTGAGCCTAGTTACTCAGTTACTGCTGTCTGCCTAAGAGGAGAGGAAGATGTTCACTGGAGTGTGAGGTGGCAAGGGGTAAGAGCATTGTGATTAAAAACTTCCTTTTTGCGCTCATAGAAAAATAAAACAAGTGCCTTATAAAAAACAATCTTTATGAAGGACAAGTAGTCTACCAAACAGCTCTTTGAATTTATTTCGACAGAACATAAGGAAAATGTTATAACTATCCTGTCCTTTCAAATAAAACAGCGCCTACGGCGTGCAGTGTGCTGGGTGTTCCCAGCGCCACCCGAAACACGGACCGTGTGTTCAGGGCCTGATTCTCCGCGCTCTCCCCGCTGCCCCCTTCTGTGGTCTTTGTCTCAGCTAATTCCCACTCATTCAGTCTTCCACCCTAGAACTCGGGCCAGTTTTATTTTCTCCCTTTCCTTAATTTCAGCACCTCAAATTTCCCCATGCATCTTGTCAAATGAGTTTTCAAAATGACTCTCACTCCCATCCCTTCTCTCCATTCCCACGCCCCTGGATTAACTGCCGTCTCCCCCACTTCTAGGTAACATTACTGCCGCCAACTTTCTGCACGTACCTTTTCACCAGTCTCCAGGCAAAGCAGCTAGAATTTTCTTTCTAAAGGCAAGTTTGATAATGTCTGGCCCATGATTAAAACCATCCAATAATTTTTCATTACCTATAAAATGAAACGCCAGTCTATGGTTGAATGGACCATCTCACCCTTTGTTCTTTTATTCTCCATATCCGCATCTCCACACACAGGCCATCCTAAATCATTTGCTGTGTCTTAAAATTTTCATCCATTTAGGACGTTCATCTGTTTTACACATCCAGCTATCCTTGACCTCACCTCTCTTCTTCCTTTTCCATCAAAAATCACATGTTTAAGCCAGATAAAAGTAGAGAGAGCACATACTTGGGTTTCCCTGGGTAGGTTTCGGTCTATGCACTGTTTCAGAATAATTATGAATGTCACTTCCTTTTACTATCAATCCTGGTGGCCTGGATAGTAAATTAGATGCTTCCCTTAGCTAAAGGTAGGGAATGGAATTCTGTAGGAGCAAGTAGCTGTTATTCGAGCACTGTACATACTTCTATGTCGTGTATACTCTGGTCATGTGGTAGTATAATAAATGATGTATCTAAATGTTCTGGCAAGTTACATGTTCTTTGAGAGCAGAAAACACAGCTAACTTGTAACGTGGGCCTAGTGTGTGCTTTCATGTGTGTTAGACACAACTGCAAGTGCCTTATGAACGGAATTTTATTAATGCTTTACAACAATCCTGGAGGGAAGGAATTTTCTACCTGTTTTTCTAGATGAAAGAAATGAAAGCAAAGCCAATTTTATGTTGGCTCTGATCACACACCTGGTAAGTGGTGAGAAGAGCAGCCCAGTGGGCCAATAGTATGCAGCATAAAATGCATCCTCATCTCTGGGCTTCCGTAGCTGAGGCTGAGTATCTAAGAGATGGATGATAAATGCTGTTGTAAGTGAATTATTTCTAAAAAATAGAGAAATGTCATTTCAAATGTCCCAGTGAAATAGAGCCACACAGCCTTAGTTACTGACTGTGTCAAAATAACACCCCTTCTTTTTTTTTCTTTGTTATGTTTTTATTTTACAAAATTCCTGTGATATCGATATGGTAATTCTCTTCTCTCTCCTGCCCCAATAGCAAGAACAGTAAATGACTACTACTGAAATTATTCTAATTATACAAATAGCTAAATAATTATAGGAAACAGTTTTGGCATTTCCGACGGCTAGTTTTTCTACCCTTTCTAAATTTAGAGCTCTCTTCTGTTGGCTTTTATTTTCACTTATTTATTTACATATTTTAATAATAGTAGTAGATTAGAGGTTGTTACAGTATTGGAGAATCTTGAAATAAGAATAAGTGGAGAAAATAATCTTTCCAAATTGTATGTTTTCTGGGAAATGAAAGGGTTGCCAAGACTTTGGCGTCAATAATGGAAAGTAAGTGGCTATAATTCCCTGAGTATTTGACTTTCTAGATGGCAGACAACGTCCTTCAATAGTTGGTGATTTCTTGAATTTTTAAGCATAAAAACAGAGCAACATTTTATTTTTCAATGCAATTAGGTCTGCATGTTAAGCTTTAAGAGAGGAAAAAAATACTGTGAACATTTCAGAATTTAAAAAAAATGTATGTTTTGGTAATAGAAAATATGTAAGCAAGTAAGCAAAGTTGTATGCATTGAAGAATTAAAGAAAAATCTTTATAAATCATAGCAATACTCATTTTCTATTTGGCTTTTGATTCTCTGGAAAATTGCCTATGTATATTGTATATGTGTGTGTCTGTCTATGTATCACCTATTAACTATCTCCCATCTATCTATCATCTATCTATCCCTCTATCTATCTATCTATCTATCTACCTATCTATCTATCTATCATTTTCTTTGGATCACAACACAGAAAAAACAATCTGATATAATACATTGAATAATGGGGAGGTCTGTCTTTAAGCAGACAGGTCCTCTGATCAATTAAATAAAATGAGCTTTATGAGGAAAACATTAAGCATATTTCTTCCTGGATTATTTTTCTAAAAGATAATTTCTCTTCTAATTGATACCTTGAAGCTTATTGCTGCAAATTGAAGTTTATGTCAAATGTTTGGCAGTGCTTCAAGGAAAACGAGTTGGCTCACC
The DNA here is from genome assembly GCA_963574575.1 of Galagoides demidoff. NCBI lineage: Eukaryota > Metazoa > Chordata > Mammalia > Primates > Galagidae > Galagoides > Galagoides demidoff. The sequence goes on from CAUYQV010000949.1 coordinate 25,910, forward strand.
TGGATTCTCTAATTGACATGTTTAGGGATGCTTTTCTTCTTTTTTATCAGGAAATGCTGTGGTGACATTGTCTTCATAGGACGATTCAACTCGGGTTCTCACTTCTTTTCTTGCTGAGTGCTAAATTGTTTTTTAGTCTATCTGACAATCTGTTATTTTTTTTCTGCCCCACAGGGTGTAGTATTTGTCCTTGAAGAGTTGTCAACAGCAAAACTCAAAGAAAATTGTATATCCAATTAAAGTAAGAGCCATTAACCCCCTGAGTGCTATAATTTCTGGCGTATCTGACGGGTTGCTTCTCAGCTCCTCCAACTCTACAGTCACTCCCAGTTCCCTTCTTTCCTTTTAAATATGCTGTTTATTGGAAAGTTTCATAGTTTATAATATGTGATGTCAATAAAATATTGTCAAGTCACAATTCAAATGTAAATAAGGTGACCAGATTTTAACATTGGTAAAGCGGGACACCATTGACTGGATGGGGGCAGGTTCTTATTCAAAAATTTGGTCTATATGGAGCAACAAGAATTTTCATAGAACACAAAAATAGTATTGTAATATATATTTTTAAATTTCAACTTGAGTAAAATTTACAAATAAAATACATTAAAAAAATTATGTATCATATTATTTTATTCTTTGGCATATTTCTCATCAAATTCTAACAACTGATCAACAATGCAAACTTTGATAAGCAGTTCTCGATAATCAGTTCTCAACAATTACTTGTTATTATTAAAGTTTAACACTATAAAATTAACAAAAATAATATAAAACTCATATCCTGGTGAAATAGCCACATGGCAGCCTAAAACCATATATTCCCTTCCCGTTCTCTGGCCATTCCCCAGCTTGTCGTGCATTCTTTCCAAAGATCGGGACTTTTTAAAAATGCCACGGGATGCGGGACAAATTGTTAAAAATCGGGACTGTACTGCCCAAAGTGGGATGTCTGGTCACCTTATTAAGCAAGATGTTTATTGGGCGCATTTTAGAAATGAATAGATAATGATTGAGAAGTAGAATAGTTACTCCTCAGTTCTACACATGCATTTCAGGTTTTGTTATTTTTTCCTGCCCTCAACACATATGTTGAGCTCCTGGAGCTGCTTCCTGGGAGTAGGCGAGCTGCTGGGTCCGAATAAGGAAGAGAAGTCCAGCACCCTCCTGAGCTCGCAGTCTGGAGAGAGACACAGCATCTGATTAACTCTGATCTCACACAACTGCTTTCAGGGACCTGCCACAACAGGGCAGGGTTCTGTGAGAACAAATGGCTTCCAACAGACTTGCGCTGACTCTGAAGGATGAGGAGAAAGGCATTAAATTGCTAAGACATGAGGCAATGCCCTTCTTGCACTGGGAAAGCTGCGTGAGGCTCTGAGGAAGAACCAAGAATATTGATAGTGATGACGATGTCAACAGGAAGTAGGAAGACAGGAGGAAGCCACCATTGTGGGGGGGGGATGACATTTGTGCTGATGTTTTACAGCCACAGGGTACAGAACAGAAAGATGGTAACTGGCTTCGAAAATAGGACCCACACTGCCTAGCATGACACATAGTTAGAAGTGGGAGTGCGCACAGGGGAGCGTCACTGAGACTCAGGCTTCAGGAAAACACAGGATTTACTTTCCTCCCTGGGCCTGTGCTGGCTTTGCCCTCAGGCTGGCTCTGGTCACTCAAGGGTGCAAATAGCAGTAATCCTTCCATTTAGGAAAGGAATGTCCTCTCCAAGATGCCCCTGGCTGACTTTCTCCAAGGCCTTATTAGGCAGAATTGGGACACAATGTCTATTTCTCAGGGAATCATTGAAAAGGAGAGTGGAATTGACAAGTGCTATGGTGAGAGTAGGGATGGACATTAGCATGTCAAGGGACCACTTTGGGTGTCCTTCAGTGTCTTCACACCACTTAATGCACAGATGGAAAAATCTAGATAAAGGTCTTCTTAAAGAAGTCTTACTAGTCAAAACATATTTGCAGTTTTAAAATCAATCTTTCATAATAATTTCGTAGCAATTCCTAGTAACCTACTCCTTCTTAAATTTGTGAATAGGAGTTTTCAGAAAATTATAGTATTTTCTGCATTATATTACTAGAGTTTATTTATACATAGTGTTCTAAATCAAAGAAAAAAGGGATAAATTTTGATGGAAATGATATGTGCTATCTTTCATGCCATTCACTGTGACAGTGAACAATATGTCACACCATCTTTACCAACAAGAGAAATTAATCAAAGAAGAAACTTGGAAAAAAAAATTGAGAATATCACAAAGAAAATCATTGCGCTGACCATACTACCTTTTAAAAATATTGATAGTGTAATCATAATATTAATCACTACAGACATATGAATATCAAGTGGTTTCTAGACTCACCATCTGAATTCTCATAATGTCACTATGGGGAGTATTTTTATTCACATATCAAAAATAAGAAACTCAGGATTCAGAAATTTACATTCTGCTGACCAGCGGGGGAGGGCAGCAGGATTCACACTTGTCTATCTACTAAACACTGATCTTATCTTACAAATACTCTGCCTAGTGCTATAGCTCCACCCTGGAAAATCCCTGAAGAATCAGAATATGGCTTTGACTATGAGTGGATTTTGGAACTCTATAAGAACTTACACCTATAATTCATCTGTCAATAATACTTTAGGAAGTTTACATTTCTGCCTCTCCGGAGTAGCACTCTAATTAAAGTAGATTTGCTATTACTACGCTCTTTTTGCCAACTTCACTTCTAAAAACTTTGCTACTTTTCTTTAATTATCTTAAGCTTAGCTCTCTAAAAATTGAACAGGACATGAGATGTCATTTATTTGCCATGAGTTTTTAAGCTTCATATTTTGGCCTAAGTTGAAGAGTGAACTTTTCCTACAGGAATGTTAAAAATATTTCTAATTTTGAGTAGAGCAAACTTGTCTTCATATTTTTTTATTCTGATAATTTTTGTTTTACCAATTTTTATGTATCCACTTACCAGTACCATTTGGTATAATACATCTTTCCTTTTAAACTTTCCAAAAGAAATAATAAAAATATCCTACAAGTAACTTCAAGTCAGCTAAACAAATTCTAACCAAACTCCATTCTATCTTATTTTCTTTTGGTTTAAGTTATTGCTTTTCCTGTTAGGTACCTACTCTGCCATGGACCTATTGAAGGTGTGACTGTGCTGGCTGAGATTCTCCTGCTATTTCCATAAGTAAGCAAGGATATTTTAAGATAGAGAGATTAAATTCATGGTTTTATGATAGATTTGATATGGAAAACATTAGGCTGTACTTCAGCCCGGGGTTAAAGCACTCTTGGGATTGAGTTTACACTTCAGAGAAGCCAGAATTCTAGCCTCATTATCATAATGTCTGGCAGCTAGGATGATGTAATAAATAAAAGTACATACCAGTTAAATTTGAATTTCACCTAAACAAGGTAATGCATCTCAGTGTTAGTATGTCCCATACAATATTGAAGACACACAGAAGATTAACTACCTAATACAAAAACAATATCACCTTTACCACAAATGACCCAAAGGCCAAAACTGTTACCTTTTCATTTGCACAACTTATCAGAGTTTCTGGCTATAGTGTAGACTCCAGTGTCAGTTGGCGTGAGTGACAGAAGTGGTGGCTCCTGGTGGTAAGAGAAGAAAATAAGAGAGGAAAAAGTATTGGCTTCATAAATGTCTGTTAAATTGAATGAAACGTCTCAGAGTCTGATGTAAGGGGTTGAAGATAGTATCTCTTATTTGCAAGCAGCATCTAACAGTGGGAATTTCAGAGTCTAAAACCTCTGGCTAAAATATCATATCAGAAGTTGTTAATAGTGACAAATGTCTGATCAATTTTACAATGTTAGCACAAAAGGACTAGTGGAGTTCCCAAAGATCATTCAAAAAGTGGATTCTTTTATGTCACCAAAGTCATTATCTATTACATAATACCTTAGCATTTTTAGGGAAAATCATAAAAGTTATCACCTAATAGACAAAAAAAAAATCACTTGATTAAGCAACTGACTAAACAGCAAGTATTAACTTAAAGAGATTATCTGATGTAAGTTTAACAAAGGCAGAGCTTTTTTTTTCCTTTACCTTCTTTGCAAATCTTAGAGAAACATATACTGAAAATATCATTAAATGTTGTGACAGATTTTTTTTCCTATGTGGATTTCAGATTCTGGGCTGAATAGTTCGTGCATTTTGCTTACGTGATGTGTTTTGCTTTGTATCTTTTAAGATGTAGAACCAGAATCAAACTAACCCATGATGTTTCTTAGTCATCCATAGCTCCTGTCACTGTCTATGTTACAATATATGACATTTCCTAGGCAGTTAGTTCATAAGACTGTACCAAAAAAAAAAAAAAAAAGTCCTCAATGTATCTGAGACAATGGAGACAGCTGTGGGTTATGGATGACACATTCTTTTCATAACAATCTGTGATGTTTGTCTGGACTAACCACATGTCATCTGAACACTGAACTTTGGAAAACAGACAGATTTATAAGGTAAATAGATGACCAATGATGTCTGAATGTTTCTTGGGGAAAAAAAAATTATAATTTAGGAGTCCGAAATATATACACTTTGTAATGTAATACTTTCTTCAGGAAGCATTTTTACTTAATTAACACAAAAATTATATAACTTAAAACATTCCCAAAACTTCAAATTATTGTGGTGTAATATAATACTACTAATGAGCAATAGAATATAGTGTTACAACACTCAAAATGTTAGTTAAGGAAAAGTCACATTGAATTATGGAGCTATGTCAAACAAAAGCCCTAGAGCAGTAAACTATAATTCTAAAAACATGACTGTATTTCTCTGAGCCTCAACTTCTTCATCTACATAATGAGAGAACTGACCAAATAACGCCTGATACCCCATAGTCTTAGGGTCCTACAGGAAGTACTGCTGATTTAAGCAATATAATAGTTAGAACTAGATCCAATGCTGTTATATAATTTGTATCAATAAATCAGAAAGACTGATTAATTAAATATTATTATAATTATTTTTAGTATTATGCTTTTTTAAACAAAGATTTTTCTAAAGTTTTCAAAACTATATGAGTAATTAGTCTATATGAAATATGATTCTGTTATTCATTTGTTACAACAATGTTTTAAATCAATAGCGGGAATATTTGAATATGAGGAACTTCTGATTTTTTAATCTTGGATTTTGACCCAGTGGCTTTGGATACTTCCAGCTATATGTGAAAAAACACATTATAGTTCACACTACAGAAACATTAGATGCTGTTCCATTCATAAAGGTTTCTCCCCAGATAACAACAGGTAAAGGACAAAACAGACTATTCCAAGTAGAATTTTAGTGAATTATACAATAGCAGAGAAATGATATTAAGTTTCCTTAAATCATAGGGGAACTTCCTTCCCTTATCATTTAACTGGAAATAATATTTTAAAAAGTAATGAAAAAGAAATAAAAATAATGTATAAATAAAAGTTAAGCAGCATGAAAGACTTATAAGCCACAATGTAAAACTAATTAATGTATCTGATAAGATGGGCCCTATCTTATTCTTGGCACGTAGTAATATTTCACACCTCATAATTCCTGGTTAGTTTCACCAGATAGCCTGCTCTGAGTATTGAAATGTGAGCTGAAACAGCATATGTCACTTCAGGTTAGAAGCATTAACAGTATGTACTTGGCCATATTCCTTTTTCTTCTGCCACAGGCAAAAACAATGTTCCAGGAGACGGTGTTCTCTGGCTAGTGTAGGTTCCGGAGTGAGGGCCGAGTGAAACTGACCTTGCAGCTCAGAGGTGATCCAGGGAAGCATGTGCAAAACACTGTGAAATCATGTTTGAATTAACCAAGGTTATTCTAGCATTATCTACAGACTCCTGTAGACAAAACTATACTCTAATTTTGCTTTTGACAAGAGAAAAACTCAGATAGGCTGAACGTATAAGCATAAAAATGACACATGAAAATAATAAGGAAATGTTCTGAATTAGAAGTCGAGACTTATGGTTTTCCGAATACCTAAAAACATGGAATTAAGGGTAAATGCATTGTTTTAGATAAAGACAATTAGTTTTAAATAGGAAATATTTAATTCACTGAAGTATATAACAAATGTAATCTTCTATTCACTGATAAATATTATACTGGAAGATGTCAAAATAAATTCCTTGTTACTTGATTAAGTAGACAATAACTAAAATTGAATAACAAAAAGAAGACTGTTTGAAAATTAAATTATCAAGAATTACTTGACACATAGAATTTTAAAATAGGAAAAAACACTTTAACTTAAGCCCTTGGCATATTATAAAATTTATCATATACTGCTTTATAAACAAAATCTTATTAAATAAAGAACTTATATGTAAGATATTCTCTAAGCTAAAGTCAGGTCTGAAAAATTTTAAAAATGCAACTTAGAAAAAATGCATAAAATATATTTAAATGCACTTTAAATCATTCAGGGGTCAAAAATTAGAATGCAAATTTTAAAATAAAATATAGTACAGAATGTTAAGGAAACTATGACTCTTAAACTTCACAGGAAACAAAGGAGTAATTGGAGGGCAATTTATACAGGCTTATATTACTCATAATACTTATATTAGAAAGAAAGAAATGTTGAATATTGATGAACTAAGAGTCCAGCTGAAGGACATGAGAAAGAATGACGGAATTCATCAAAGACATATACAAAGAACAAAGTAATAAACACAAGATCAAAAATCAAAGAACTAGATACAGATAGCAGTTAGAGAATCAACCAAGACAGAGTTGGTTTTTGACAAGACTGTAAAAATCACATTTTTAAGAACGAGTAACACAACTATGAAGGTAATATATACTAAATACCGACTTAGAGAATTCCATGGAGAGATTTAGGTTTATACATCTGAAATTTTAAAGGAACATTAAAATCCCTTCACGTCTTTGTCCCACCATCGATTTGCACTAGTGCGAAGAAAACAAACTGATTCTGAGGAAATAAAAACTGGAAAGCAATAGGCAGCATATGTCCTGGTGTTCACAGGGTCTTGGAAAAGCTCATGTTCACACTAACCAGAAGAAAAAGACCTCGCAATGTCTTTTTAAAGACTTTTATCAGTAAACAATTAGGTGGAACTGATAGAAATGTAGCCTGGTATTTTGGGGAATAAATTAGCCTTAGACAAAATACTACCTTGGAGCCATTCTAAATGTTAATAACTTAACAGCATAGGAGACAAAAAACAAATAAATAAAAGATAAAAAACAATGCTACTCATAATAGTACAATAACTTGCAACAATCTTAAAATTCACAACATCTGCATACTTGGCACCTGCCACAAACTATGAGGCATGTAACAGAAGCAGGGAAATATGAATCGTAACCAAGACAAAAATCAGCCAATAGAAATAGACCCTGATGATGGAACTAGCAGAGAACTGTGGTCTGTACATTCATGAATGCCAGAAAAATCTAACGGACAATAATGTTAGAAATTAAAGATTAAAAAGGACTCAAAAGAAAAAAATGTAATCTCTAAGTTAAAAAAAATAGTTTAGAATACCAGTAGACTGGACACTGTAGAAAAAATTAGTAAAATTGATTATATACTTACAAAAATAATCCACACTGAAGTCTACAAAGAATAAAATGGCTAAAAATGGTATCAAAGTATACTGGCAGTTGTCCCAAGATGTGTTCAAATTTGGAGTGTCAGAAAGAGAATTGAAGGGAGTAATTTGGACATATATAAATTTAATATTTTCTAAAACTGATAAAAGCTATAAATTCACGGTTGTCAAGAAACTTAATGAACCTTAATAAACAAAGATATCCCAATGAACATTTAATGAAATTGCTGAAAACTAGTGATAAGAAGATAATTCTTAAAGCAGCTAAAAACAGGTATATTATTGATAAAAGAATGTAAGATTTATAGTATATTGAGCAAGACTGTCAAAGTACTAAAAAAAAAAAAAAAAACTGTCAATCTTGAATTCTTTCACCCGGTAAAAATACTAATACAATAATAAATAAGAAACAAAGGTTTTCACAGAAAAACAAAAACTGTGGGAAGTTACTTTTAGCAGATTGCACTATAAGAAATGATAAAGGAAGTTCTCCAGGAAGAAAGAAACTTAGAACAGATGGAAATTTGGAGCTAAATAGGAAAAATAGGCATATAGAGAGAAAAACCCTTTTATATTATACTTCCTCTAAAAGATAATTGACTGTTCAATGCAAAATTAATGTGTATGACAACAAAAGTAGAAAGGGCAAAAAGAGATGAGGCAAAGATTCTGATACAGATCTTACGTTCCATAATACAAATATTAATATTATTTGAAGGTAAACTGCCCTAAAATAAAGGCATATATTGTAAATGTTAAGTAGTAAAAAAGAACTTAACACAAACATAAATTATAGGTTAATAGTAGGCATAAAATTAAATCATAAAATCTCAATACAACAGAAACAAAAAAAGATTTAAAAGGTAAGAAATGGCTCAGAAAACAATATTAACAAAGAACTAGATTAATAAATATATTAAATTTAAAAGATATAAACTTACCTACTGAAAAGGCAGAACTACCTTATGGATTTAAAAAAAAAAATCCATCTCTATATTGTCTGGGAGAAGCCACTTAAAATAGAAAGACACAGATGTGTCTAAAGTAAAAATATTATACTCTGGGCCATAAAAATACCCTAATATAATTGACAGTGTCTAAATCAGACAGAATTTGCAGTCTGAATGTAGTGGTGTTGCATTAGAAATCAATAACAGAAAGACCTCTAGAAAATCTCTGAATATTTGAAATTTTAAGAATATGTCTAAATAACCCATGAATCAAATAAGAAGTCACAGAGGAAATAGGAAAATATTTTGACATGAATGAAAACAAAAGCACAACATATCAACATTTGCAAAATGTACTTAAACCATTTCTAATAAGCTTATTAATTAGGAAAAGGAAGGTTTGAAGTCAATAATTTAAGCATTTACCTTAAAAAAAAAAAACTAAAGAACCCACGTAAACAGGAGGATAAAAATAATAAAGTTAAGTCACAATACAAGGGCATTCTGAACAAGAACACCACAGGGTAAATCAATGGAACTCAAGGCTCATTCTGTGAAAATTTCATTAAACTGACATTCTTTTAGCCAGACTGATTAGGAAAAGTCTATAATTGCAGCTTTGTGCCAATATTTCCACAACTCATTCATTATATGAATATATTCTACAAAAAAAAAATGGTTTGAAAGCTAGAAATCACTAACGTTCTTTCAAGAAGAAAGAGGTAAACTAAATAGCCCTAGATTTATTAAAGTCATTGAATTTTCAGGTTAAAATTCTCCTCTGAAAACAAAGAAATAAACAGTACCAAAAACTCAAATTTCAGGCTCATGTGGCTTCACTGATGAATTGTACTAAAAATTAATATCATTCTCTTAGAGAAGTAGAAAAACAATAACAAAACTGTTTTGACACCCTTACAAGACAAAGACATTATGAGAAAACTACAAACCAATATTCTTTATGAGCACTGAACAAAAATCTTTCACATACTTATATTAAATAACCCTCAACATATAAAATGGAGGTAAGCTATAACATGATATAGTGGAATTTATCCCAGGGGTGTAAAGTGTAATAACATTCAAAAATCAAACTATATAATTTTATAATTTAATAGGCTTTAAAAAATTTGATGTAAAGTTTTATTTTTCAAATAATACCTTAATCAATGACTTAGATAAAATGTTAACCCAAATATTATTATATATAATAAATATTTACAGTAACATTAACTTCATTATTCTCTCAGAAATGTAATTTTTGTAGGAAGTCATAGAAATATTTGAGTGCAATATAAATGTGCAATCTCTCCAAATGATTACGTTTGTTATGTACAAACATCATATACAAAATAAAAGTCTGAAAACTGAGTACACCTATTAATGAGTTGCCAAGAATCTGTTTTAGCTTTATGAAATATTATGGTCATTTTACATGACCTACAGAGTTAAGAGTTTGTCACCAGCTCTGGAAACTTGTTTTGATTCTGCCAACCGTCCTCATATACTCTAAAATAAAAGCTGCTACATTTTTTAAAACTAAGGAATTTATTTTCCAAAATCCAGTTCTCTTAAATTTATTGTTGTGACAATTGAATTAGTTAACAGATAATCAGTCACGCTTCATCTTATTTCAGTAAATCCCCAGAAAAAATCTGCAGCCATCTTGAGATATTTCAGTAAGTCTACAATGTCTAAGAAGATGTTGCTTTTCTGCTTTATGCAACTTAAATTTCTATGGTTCTATTGGAACCGAAATTTTGTCATCAGTAGAACTGGGCAGACTCTCTAGTCCAGGTTAAACTCAATTCCCCAGGCTAAAATAGTCCTCAGGTGTTCGTACTTGGCAGCTTGTTCACTAGGAGACCAGCCAAGCAAGGAGTATTGTAGTGTAATATAGCTCAGGAGGGTAAATTTGCATGTAAATAAGATACAGACTGAGGGACAATCCCCTCAGAAGAAAAGAAATTTTAAGAGAAATTACCCTGTGAGGCAAAGTAAAAAAAAAGGTCAAACTTGGTTACATGATGAGAGTTAGTTGGTGAGAATGACATTATATTATTAGAATCACCACTAAACATTACATGGTAATCAACTTACTTTTCAGGTATCTAGAGTAAGGATACAGTTAGTTTTTAAGCTGAATTTAGTTTTTACAAATCAGCACAGAGTGGAAGGGTCTGTCCTTAGTGCAATCATGGGATTTTATTGAGTGCCCATTTGTAAAGAAATTATCTTTCATCTCTGATACAACGCTTAGCCAGACATTAAAAATAATACTACATTAGTATTGCAAAGCTTAGTTCAGGGAATGAGGCAATTACTGCAGTGATGCTTTTAAACCATGGTCCTTAAATCTGGTAACACTCCTCCCATTATGTCTATGTCTATATTCCTCACTTAATTCCTGGCTTTGTTTCTGCTTTAACAACAGAATATGGTACAAGTGATACTGTGTCAATTCCTGTGTCCAGACATTAGGAAAATGACATCTACCTTCTGACTCTTGGCATGTTTGCTCTTAAAAATCAGTCCTGGAGTTTTAAGGACACCCAGGCTGCCAGCCCCAGGGAGAGGCTCCACAGCTGGCACCAAACTGCCAGTTCTGAGGCTAAGTCGTCCTAGGCCCTCCAGCCCTGGGGAACTGCCCCAGCCAACACCACCTGAAGTGAAGACGAGCTAGTTCCACCACACCCTGACAAAATTATAAATCTGTAAGCAGAATAAACAGGTGCTTTTGTAACAGCCTTAATTTTGAATTAGCTAGGGGCCTAGCTGTAGATAACTGGAAGATAACATTCTTGGTGGCTCTGAAGTTCTATATAGGGGTCAAGTGTGTGTGGAAATTTTCACTTTATGAGTTCTAACTACATAGCTACAGTAGCAACATACTTCCTAAAAGTCTTAGTGGAAATTAGCAGCCTACTATATTCTCATTAGAAACAACAGCAACAATAATTTAATGGAAGGTTTTACTGTACAGATGAAAAGCTGAAAAGTTATATCTGCGTCTTACTGAAAATCTGATGCCTATAGACTGATTGCTATGGCCTGAATGTCTGTGTACCTCCCAAATTAAGGCATTTAAACCTACCAACCAGTGTGAGGAGACTGGAAGGTGATTAGCACCCCTGTGAAAGGGCCCTTAGAGTGGTGCTGTGACACCCCCACCACCTGAGAACATAGAGAAACCACATCTGTGAATGACGAGACGTGCCCTCACCAGACAGCCAACCTGCCAGTGCTGCCTCCAGAACTGTCAGGATTAAATCTGTTGCTTAGAAGTCACCCAGTTTGGGCTATTTTGTTATAGCAGCATGAACAAATTAAGGCGCTGATGTTTAAATTTATAAGACATGTTAGATCTCCATTTGTTTCTAATAAACATCCTACTATGTGCCAGGCACTCAGAAAGAAAAGCCATGGGGTCCCAAGCTGTGCCTTGTGATTAAACATTTTCCATTATCTCCTCGTGCCTTCTGTTCTAAGGATTATAATTTGATAAACCTATTCTGAAAAATTCAGTACCGGCTGTGCTGATTTTTCCTGTCTTTCCCTGAATTTTCAAAGGCCCTTTGATAATTTGCCTTTAACACTCTACCTGTTCTCTGATCTCATCTTCCCCGGTTTATCTCTCGGCTGACAGCAAGGTAGACAAAACTTCTGTTGTATGACTCCCTGGGCCTCAAAAAAAAAAAAAAAATCCAATATCCATTTTTAAAATTTCTTGTGAATACAAATACGAGGTTTTTGGCTGTTCACTTTTTTGCCATATCAGAAAAAAAAAAAAAAAAAACAAGCACAGAATCTGAAAAGGACATTTCTCAACTGGGAGTAGTCCTTACAGGTATACCTTTTGCTCAGATAAGTATGTTGGCCAAAAGTGCATTGTGTGTGTGTGTTTTACACTTTTTAGCAAAAGTTCTACAGCAATTGAATAAAAAGTACAATGGAAACTTTTCTGAAAAAAAAAAAAGGAGATATTATCACAGGACACTTTGGCTTTTTATGAGACTATGATTTCACTAGCTTCGTGACAGTCAATAAAAAAGTGTTGAAACTCCAGTTGGGTTCATTTGGTCATTTATTTAAACAAATTCCACAGGGGAATTAGCACCACCTCATACACCCTGTAGATTCTGTAGAAATCAGGGGTTTTTTACTCAAGCGTATGTCTTCCTTGGAAGAAGAGACCCTTTATGGTGGGTGTTCTGGTGAGGCTGACCAGCCTGGTCATGCTGCTGTTGCTTGCGTCTTGCTGCGAGTCACAGTGTTCACAGCTGACCATAAAATTTATTTGCTCAACCAGGATGTTTTTTGCAAGTGAAGAGAAAGGTGTTTTTGTAATTAAAGAATAGTAGACATGAGCAGAGTGAGATGGGGCCACTCTTACCTAAGGTAGACTTGTGGTCATCTGTCCACAGCTAATAGCATGACTAGAGCTGACTCTTTCCAGGAACTTTTCCTTTAAACTCTATTTAAGGAAGGTAATGTTTTTCTCTCTAAATTCAGAGCTTTCAAAGAATAAACCTGAAGATAATCACAAACCGCATCACCTACCATGTGTAAAGTTTAATCTGAGCAACTAAGGTATAACATAAAGAGAAGAGAAGATTTTAAACAATGAAAAGAAAAAATTTTGTTGTTTCTCTTTGATTTCATTTCCCCAGTGAACTGTTGTACTACTCTTACTGGATCTTTTGCAAGTAAATAAATCTTTTTTATGTTCCTTTATTAGAAACTTTATCTGGGATAGAAAAAGAGGTAAAAATACAGGAATATAAGTCCCCTTTGCTCTCCTTCTCCTTAGCTTTGGCCTCCTTAGAGTTTTCTTTGTCTTTGAGCTAAGTATTTCATAATACGGGCCTGGTTTTTCCTCACAGAAGGGATCAAGGTGCCAAGAAGAAGGTGGCTTAATGCCAAAGATGGTCCTCCTTGCTTCCTGGGAGCCAACTTAGTTCACCAAGAAGCTATTACCTTGTATGGCAAATACTTTTTACTACTAAGAGAGTTATATTTACCTATTGTAGTTTTCTGCATATTTATAGATAAAAAGCCAACCAAGGCTTTCTGTTTATAAAAATTTCTAAATTTCTCTTATTTCTCCATATTTCCAAGCCTATTTCTTCAACTTTTCCTTTGACCTGTATGCTGCCCCATATCCTTCAAGTAATTTGTTTCTATGTGAGATCAAGGTAGTCTCTACTTGTTCCTCACTACTAATTGAACACAAATACTTCATAGAGGGAATAGTATCAGAGAATAAATTGCAAGCCAAAAAAAATCTCAGAAAAATATAGGAATTAGGAGTTGATTGCCTTGTCTTTTCTCATATTCCACTACCTGAGTCTAGATGCTCATTCTCACGGTGGGAAAATGTCTAACTGAGTGTGTAACTAAGGTTACTAGAATCACCACAGTCCTGCAGGGTAGAATTTGGTGTGATCACGAGAACACAGGGATAAGGAATGAAAGGATGATCAATTACAGGGATTCTGAGGTAGTTTCTGAGGTCTTCAGTAACTTATCAAAGAACAGCAAAGTTAAATATCTACTTTTTGCTTTGAGAAACAGGATGAAGTGAGTAGAGTTCTCTGATTATGACAAAACCTCATTTCTTTATATGCTGGGCCGACTACATAGAAACCAAAGTTTAGGATTTTCTGTTTCAGGTATCTGAATTATAAACTCAGCTAAATTCAGTCTGGGCATAAGAATCATGTCAAAGTAAGACATTGGCCAAAAAATAATGGGGAGATTTGAGAAAAATCAAAAAATTTAGATGATCTCTCCATCCTCTAATTCAGTGGTTCTCAACCTGTGGGTCACGACCCACAGGAACTGCATTAAAGGATTGCAGCATTAGGACAGGGTTACCAGACGTCCCGCTTTTGACCAATTTGTCCCATGTCCAGCGGCATTTTTAAAAAGTCCCTATTTTTGGAAAGCACACACGAACGGTGGGAGAAAAAGAAGGGAATATACGGTTTTTGGCTGCCATGTGGCTATTTCGCCAGAATATGAGTTTTATATTATTTTTGTTAATTTTATAATGTTAAACTGTAATAATAACAAATAAACGCTGAGAAGTGATTATCGAGAACTGCTTATCACAGTTTGCATTGTTGTCAGGCCCTGCCCTGCCCCACCTCCTGGGCATG
>CAUYQV010000963.1:0-43088 GCA_963574575.1 Galagoides demidoff
GCGCCTGTGGTCCCAGCTACTTGGGAGGCTGAGGCAGGAGACTCGCTTGAGCCCAGGAGTTAGAGGTTGCTGTGAGCTGTGATGCCATGGCACTCTACCCAGGGGGATAGCTTGAGGCTCCGTCTCAAAAAAAAAAAAAAAGAAATAGATTGAGAAAGTTACACTGTAGTTGCTGATGTCTACTGTGACTTCAGTTAGAAAGTAAATTTCATGTACTATGTGTGTATTTGCCAGTAAGAAAGGAGACGTCAATAGGAATTAGAAAAAAAAAATGGAAAAAGGAGAGTAGAAGTAAGATGGAAAACTAAAGTCTAAAGGATAAAACATAGCCATGAGCATTTTATTTTAGGCTCAACTATTATTTTCTGTTGAGTAATAGAAGTCAGGGCAAGAAGGTCCTAATAAAGAAAAAGCAGAAGGGACAGAAATTGGAGGCCTCTATAAATTTAAAGAACAACTAGCATGGAAGTAGAGAGATGCATAAGTAAACTGAGAAGAAAGATTACTTGGTACCTTGAAGAGTTTCATGACTCAAGACAGTGGAACAGATAGAGTAATGGAAGATTGTAGTCAAAAAGAATAGTTGTGGCAAGTTTCAGCTTTTGCTGTCCAAAGATGACGCTTCTTGAGGTTGAAGATCTAAATGAACTGAGTATAGAAAGTTGGGGAAGATAATCAGCATAAATGTTAAAATTGTTAAAGATGATGGTACGGGGAGAAAAAGGTCAGCTTGCTCTATATGTTAGTAACAGTGGAAGTGAGATATGGATGTCTAGAGAAGATGTTGATACAACGTGGTCTTGCAATATTTTTCTAAAAGCAGCAATATAAAGACCCCTTTAGACCTCTCTTTGTTCTTTGGGAGGAAACAAGTTGAAAGAGCACAATTTTGGAGAAGATTATAAAGGAGGTGATGTCTTTTGTGAGAGGAGTAAGGAAGAAGTACTTCAGGAAAAAGTGGAACAGGGAGAGGTCTGTGCAACGAGCAGGAGCTGGAAGATGATTGGTAGATAGCAATGAGGTCAATGTGGAGAGCGAGAAGTGATGAGCTAGATGAGAGTGCCGGAGGGATTTGCCAAGGGGAGGCTTTTTGGTATCTTAGAGCAGCCATGATGTATAGAAAAAGGAAAGGGGAAACTAGAAGTTGCTAAATAGTCTAGAGCAGTGACCTCCAAACTTTTATTTATTCCTTGAGCAAAAGAACTGAGCATTTTTCAT
Organism: Galagoides demidoff; assembly: GCA_963574575.1. Taxonomy (NCBI): domain Eukaryota; kingdom Metazoa; phylum Chordata; class Mammalia; order Primates; family Galagidae; genus Galagoides; species Galagoides demidoff. The sequence goes on from CAUYQV010000963.1 coordinate 1,219, forward strand.
ACATATGTGATTAGTCGTCAATTGTATACATGGATTATTATTCCTCAGTATATAAATAGCTTTCTTAAACAAAAATAGATAGCAATTTTAATATTTTTTTCCTTGTATTCCACTGTGAGGACCACTGGGGCTAGTTGTGGGACGTGTGGAAGAACTGGCTTCAAGGTTCCAAGTGGAATGTTGGTGTTCATGACTTCTGTAGTCTTGTGCTGATTGACATCTGATCTGTAATGTAAACCTTTTATCTGTGATTATAAAAATACATAACAACAAAACTTGGCTTTCATTTTTCAGCATAGAAATTTCAAGTAATGGTTTTTATAATATATCATGAGGCTTCTTCTAGGTATCAACCCTTTTGTCATTACTCAATAAAACAGGATAAGTAAACTACTATTCCACTTAGTGATGTAAAAACGGATCAATAGAAAGATTAGGCTGTTTTCCCCCTGTTCATTCTAGAAGAGTGGTAGGTTTACCCTTTTAATCATGGAAATTTTATTGAGGAGCTGTTTTTTTCTCAGAATGTATGTGGTAACCAGCCCTGTGAGTAAATTTTAAAATACCTTTTTGTACCTCTCGTTATATAGAGGTGATGTAGGTAAGAATGTAATATTAAGAAGTGACAGGGTGCTTCTCAGTTTTCTTAAGCTCTTACTAATACAATTTGAAATGCAGTTACTTTTTCATTCTAGTATTGGCCTTTAGACTCCTTTTCTTGGGTGGTTGAGATGATATTTTAGTAGAGTATAGAATTTGACAATTTTGGTGTTATCAGGTAAATAACTAGTAGTTTCTTGGGAACTAACAAAAAAAAAAAATGACCAGGCATATGTGTGTGTTTCTTGTGTGACCTGGAAAGGGATGAGGACGGAAGTAGGTGGAAGGAAACAAAAAGTCCCCTTGAAGACTGCTTTCACAGGCGAGAGTCAGCCTACAGCAAGTTTTTGGTGGTGTTATAGACCTCTGAAAATAAGAGATAACTGTGAAATTGCTGCCAGATTTTAAGTAGATATGGTACTCAGAGACCTTATTGTTTAAAGAATAGGTTAATGCAATCTAAAGATGACCTAATGAGGATATCAGTATGTTCCAAGTTTGGGGACAAGGACTAAGGCACCCTTCAACCATTGCCCTCTTGTGACACCTCCTGTACGTACAAACACGTACACAGTACATCTTTGGTTTTGTCGTGGAAATAAAGTTTGAGAGAAATTTTGATAGAGAGATAACTTGACCTAAACACATCAAGTTCTATGTACTGAAATTATAAGTGTATCTTTGAAGAGAGAGGTAGGAAGGGGCTCTGTAGCAGGGAGAAGGTTATCTGGTTTTAAAATTTTGCCATGGCTGTGGATATACAGAAAATGATAATGCTGGTTGTTTCAGCAGAAAAGAATCAGGTAAAGCCAGTCAGGAGTAAGAAGGAATTTTTCTTTTATCTGTAATAACCTTCTGGACATTTTAAATTTTCTATCATGTGCACAGTATTATCTGTTATAAACAAAAGAGCGAAATAGGTAAAACTTTATTGACATAAATAATTGTACTTTTTCTCTAAATTACTCCCCCCTCTTTTTTTCCTTCAGGTGTTTGCAATGGCTGCCTCTGTGAACCTGGAACTTGATCCCATTTTTTTGAAAGCACTGGGTTTCTTACATTCAAAGAGTAAAGACTCTGCTGAAAAGCTAAAAGCACTGCTTGATGAATCTTTGGCTCGGGGCATTGATTCAAGTTACCGGCCATCTCAGAAGGTACCTACATGAATAAAAAGCTTGGAGAGAATTTTGTCTAAGGCCTATAGTAAAAGTTAGAACATTTAAACCATTTCAAAATGATCTCCACAAAAATAATATTTCCTTGTAGCAAAAAGAAATTATATTCTTTAACATTCTTTTCTTCCCTCAAGTTTTCAGAGAACTGTTTGCCTCATAGAAAAATTAGCTGAGTGTGCAGAGTATTCTTCTCTATTACTTTATATGTGTAGAATCCAGCTTGTTTATGAATTCCTTTACTTTCCAGTTTTTTATGATCAGAATTGTTTTTTAAAGCCACTGGATATAACCACAAACTTATAATTATTCTCTGATGTTTTAAGGACAAAAATATAATGAAGTGAAAGGACAGGTATTTTCAACAAAGTAAATTGTCGTGGGTAGATTGATTTAAGAGGAAAGGAGGTGTGAGGTGCGGTTAAACTCTGAGAACTATGTAGTTCCAATAGCAGTGCAGCCAGTAGGAGCTTTATATGAAAAGAATACACATTTTGGAACCAGACAAAGCTATTTTAAATCCCAGCTGACTTCCAATAGTTGTGTGGTAATAATAGGTAACATATCTTGCATGTTTGCTGTGTCCTAGGCACTTTTCTGCGTGGTTTATGTATATAATTTTAATTAACATAACAGTCCTTTGGATTTGATATTGCATTTTACATAAAGTAACAGGTAAATGGTAACTTCATTTTATGAGTCTTTGTTTATTGGTAAAATGGGGATAGTATGAGTTACTTTGCACACTTGTGACAATTATAAGAGGCAAAATATGTCTCTTCCTTAGTGTGGTATCTATCTGGTATATACAAGGTGTCTGTAAAGTTTGTACAATTCTAAATTGCACACTAACTTCATGGACACTGTGTATACTAGGCTCTCAGTGAATGACTGCTTTTATTATGTTCTGTTATACCTTAAAGACATTTTTTCAAGCTCTTCTAAAGCCCTATCCCTGAAGCTACAAGCCACTGGGGGGTGTGGACTTAGATACCAAACTGAGAAGGGGACGATAGAACTACGTGACCAGTTCAAGTCTAATCAGTATCTGAAGCTCAAGAGACAGTTAAATCCCAGGTTCAGTGTACAAGTAAATAGTGGTTATTTTGTTCCCAACGTTCTTTCAACACTAATTCTAGTACCCTCAAACTTTTTAATTGTTTTTTGAATAGTAGAATCTTTGTGACCTGTTCATCAGCCACTAGGGAAATGTAAACTAAACCCACACACATATTAGAATGTCTGAGGTTAAAAAGACTGGCCATACCAAGTGTTGGTCTGTTGTGAAGGAACTGGAACTTTCATATCTCCTGGTGGAAACGTGAAATGGTATAGCCACTTTGGAACAGTTAGGTAATTTTTTAGAAAATTAACTGTATACTTATTATATGACCTAGTCATTTTACTTTTAGACATTTATTCTAGAGAAATGAAGATATATGTCCATACAATGACTTATACATGAATGTTTGCAACATCTTTATTTGTAATATCCCCAAACTGCAGACATCCCAAATGTCTATCCATAGGTAGACAAATTGTGGTATGTATATTCAATGGAATATTATTCTCCAATAAGAAGGAATAAACTATTGATACACACAACGATACAGATGGATGAATCTCAAAATAAATATGCTGATTAAAAGAAGCTACACCAAAAAAATGTACAATATAATTCCACTTATATACCTTTCTAAAAATTGCAAACTCATCTGTAGTTACAGAAAGATCAGGGATACATAGTTTCTCTGGGATATATACCTGGAAGAGAGTGGTTATAAACAACCATGAGGAAATTTGAGGGGATGATGGATGGTGTTCATTATGCTGATTATAGTGATTGTGTCAGAAGTGTATGCAAATGTCAAAACTTACAAATTTTATATTGCATTAGGGGCAATTTGTATAGCAGTAATTTCTTAGTAAAGTTATTTAAGAAAAGGATATTACATTGGTTATAACATTGTATCTTAATTTTTAACTAAAACTTATTTAGGTTTATGATCTGTTTTTTATGATGTATTAGTCTTGGATATTTAATTACTGGCTATCTTTTTATTTCACTTTTTAGGATGTGGAACCACCCAAAATTTCAAGCACAAAAACTATTTCCATTAAACAAGAGCCCAAAACATCATCCAGTCTTCCTTCTGGCAATAATAACGGCAAGGTCCTCACAACTGAAAAGGTAAAGAAGGAAGCTGAAAAGAGACCTGCTGATAAAGTAAGTCTGTTTTTTTTTTTTTAAACCTACTTAAAAGCAAAAAAGAGTAAATCATTTGTTCCTCAGGCAGAAAAAAAGCAATGTTTTATGCCTACGTCTTTTACAATAATGGGAATAGGCACATAGTAACCTATTAGCCACATAATAGGCTCAGTAGATAAATTTTGCCTGGTATAGATGTTGACTTTTTGAATGAGCAAAATTTGGAAATTTTTTTATTAAAATTAAGTGGTTAATTTAACTATTTATTGTAGTCTTTATCAATAAATATGTGAACCCTAGAGGGTATAGTAATTTTGAGTATAAACTTTAATTCATACTTCCAAGTTTAAATGGATAGTTGTTGGAAAGAAAAAATTGGAAGAGGCAAAATTGTAAATGGACATGAACTTTGTTATACAATGCATACACCTTAACAGGGCCTCAGGTAATTCTCAGGTTGTGTATTTTGGATGATTTCCACAAGCAGTGATTAAGATTTTAGCAATTAATAAAAAATACTCTTGCCCTCAAGGTGGGATATAGAATATATGTTTTTATACTTTCATTGAACAGTGACTATTCATAAACTATATTATATTATTTTCTTTACTTTTAAATTTACATAAATCATATATTGTGTATATGTATTCTTTAGTCACTTTTTCTCCACTCAACACTGTGCTTTTCTAATTTATCTATATTTATGCATATAGATCTAGATAATTCTTTTAGCTACCACATAATATTCATTTTATAAGTAAATCAGTTTATCTGTTTCCCTACTGATGAGCAATTAGGTCATTTTTCTTTTTTCTCTATCATATGAGGCATCATTGACCTACTTTATATATCTCTTTGCAAACATGTTAGTGGTTTCTCTAAGACACGTATTTATACACGTATTTATAAGTTGATATAATAGGATATAACATCTTCAACATTATTAGGCATTGCCAAGTTGCCAAAAGTGGATATATTATATTTATGTTCTCATCAACAAAATATAAGAATTCCAAGTTCTCCACGTCTTATCAAACTTTATAATTTTTGCCAATCTAGCAGCTATACTGTTCGTATTTATATTCTACAAAAAGGAGCTAGAATTGACTTTGATGCAAATATGGCAATGTGAAGTCTGGATGACTAAGAGATACCTCATTGTTTACTTTCTTTCAAAATATTTTAAATATTAGTAGTTTATAGTTAAAATTATTTAAAATAAATAGCCTTATTAGTGCCATGATTTCACAATACAGAACATCTTACTGGGGGGGAAAATGCAGTTTCCAGTTAAATCCATTGAACTTCCAGAACTCTTTACTAGATAGAAGAGTACAAAGAGTAATACCGGTATATGTTAAACTGTTCTGGTTTATTTCTATCTTGCTGATTTCCTTTAACATACTGATTATAAGTTAGTTATAATTCTACCTTAAATGTGTGTATTATATCTGTCTCTAACAATGTGAAAATATCATCACATACTATTTTTCTTCTTCATCTCTCAGTGGTTGAAAGTTGATTCTACCATGTTATTTTCATTATTATTTTCTGATGTGTTTTTATAGATGAAATCAGACATTCCTGAAGGCATTGATATTCCAAAGAAACCTAGATTGGAGAAACCAGAAACACGATCCTCTCCCATTACCGTTCAAACTAGCAAGGATTTAGCTATGGCTGACCTTTCTAGTTTTGAAGAGACCAGTGCTGATGATTTTGCCATGGAGATGGGATTGGCCTGTGTTGTTTGTAGGTAGGTTGTACCGTGCCACAGATTCTTTTGTTTCTTTGTAAAGAGCACACAACTCTCTCTCCCAAATCAGAGTAATCATTGGGTAGTTTCCATTTTGTTTTTATTATTTGGGAGTGAGGAGGAGATAAGTAGATTATACCTTATGAACTAACCATATACCAATTTAGCATCTTGAAAATTGGCAAATATTTTATCTTTTTGACTATGACTTCTTTAATCTGTTATGTTGTTCTAACATTTTCTGCATTCTTGGGTTCTAGAGGGAAAATGATTATTGTATTATTCTTCAGTAAGGAAGAGTCTATTCAGTAGGTTCAATTATTTCCATCTTTTTAGGAAGTCTGTGTTGCCTTTTTTTCCTGAATTGTTGATGGCTTTTATAAAGATAAAATTGTGTATAATTTCCCAAAATACTATTAAATCTTTTCCTATGATAATAAAAATGAAAGGAATGCTTTCTGTAGGTGTTTTAGTCATGAAAATGTTCAATTCTGTTGCACTGGGACTGAGTAAATAACTATAGGTTTTATGAACATAATAGTGAATGAATTAATGTACTTTCTGAATAGAATCATTTGTTAGAGAGTCATTGTTTTCATATATATGTTTATTTCAACCTTTATATTCTACAATAAATGATAACGTAATAAGAGATCTACTATCTGCAGCCCTCTATTAAGAGACTTCTCTGATAATTTAAGGAATTTAATAGAAATGCAGAGAAAATGTCAATGTATAATACTGCTGTAGGACTAGTCAAAGTCTACCTTCTGAAAGAGAGAAAAAAATTACAACGAGGAATGACAGAGACAAAATAGCCAAACGTAATTAAGGCAACTCATGTATTTATTAATAGTTGAGCATAAGCTTTAAAAGGAATGAAGTGCAAACTCCATGAATATGTTATTTTGCTCTTTGGGTTTTTGGAACTTTTTTTCCTTTTTAATATACCAAATTTTACTTGAAAAATTCTCTATTTTCTTAGGCAAATGACTGTGGCATCTGGTAATCAATTAGTCGAATGTCAGGAATGCCATAACCTCTACCACCAAGATTGCCATAAACCCCAGGTGACAGACAAGGAAGTGAATGATCCTCGTCTGGTGTGGTATTGTGCCCGATGTACCAGACAAATGAAAAGAATGGTAAGAAGTCATATTTTTTTTTATCTTAATAGTCTCTCTCACTTTTTTTGTTAGTATGTGCTTTCAAAACAAATAAGTAAACATTTAAGGTATTGAAGAAATAAATAATATAAGCTGGTTATGTAAATGTTTGTATACGTAGTAATGCATATGTGGTTGTATGTCTATGTCTATAAAGACCAACCCTACCATGTTACATGCATTTTCTCTGTTTAGTTTTTAGCTTGTTCTACTATAGATAAACAAACAGAATTGGTCACCTACACATTATGACTATTCCTTACATTAGTGTATTTCCAAAAACAGTAAAAATACTGTGAAGTACTGTGGGAGGTAGTTACATACAAGTTTGACAAACCCAGTTAGTTAAGTCTGGTAAGAAAATATAGAAAGTTTTTGAGTGAGCTTAAACCACCAGCCTTGTGTGTGCAGAGGCAGTACTGTGTGTGTCTCTTGTCTTTCCATCTGTACTTCTCAGTTTGTCTTCTCATTGTCTTCAAGTGACCATTTATCTCACTCTAATGTACTTACCTCTTTTTATTCCTCACTTATATTACTGCCCTTGACATCATTCTGCATCATGTTTTCATTTGTTACTGGATAGCTTTTTCTAACTTTCATTCATTTATAAAGGCAATAAATGATAAGTGAATTTCATAATTTTCCTTTTAAAGAAATCAGAGTTGCCATCTACTTCAGTGACTTGTTCAGTCCTCCCCTTTCCATCCTTCTTGCCTTTTTTAGACTTTAAGAACCTTTAATAGAAAAGGTCTCATGTCGTAAATGAATTTCTACATAAAATAAATTTGTCTGATCAAATATATCTTTTTAAGGTCAGAATTACTTAGTTAAAAGTAAAACTACAAGATATACATTTTACTTTTTAATCAGTTAAAGTAGAAATAGGAAATGAAAAGTACTCAAATTTCAATTTTATTTTAGTTTTCTCTGCTCAATTTGATTTTTATTTACATTACTATTTAAACAAACTCTTTAGGATTTTGACCAAAATTATTACAGATGAGCAATATAGTACATTCCAGAGCATCGATAATAAGCCAGTGCTCAGCGCCTGTGGCTTACATGTCTAAGGTGCCAGCCACATACACCTAAGGTGGAGGGTTCGAATCCAGCCCAGCCCGCCAAACAACAATGATGGCTGCAACCAAAAAACTGCCAGGCGTTGTGGCGGGCGCCTGTGGTCCCAGCTACTTGGGAGGCTGAGGCAGGAGACTCGCTTGATCCCAGGAGCTGGAGGTTGCTGTGAGCTGTGACACCACGGCACTCTACCCAGGGGGACAGCTTGAGGCTCTGTCTCAAAAAAAAATAATAAATAAAAATAAAGATAGATGCCAGTAAGAATTGATAATTGTCAAAAGAAACAAGTTATAACAGTAATCTGTCTTTCTTTAGTATATCTTCAACATTTTGTGAATTGTTATTTCACTCTGTCTTAATAGCTAAAGCAAGCACTGTTCTCCCTGTGTTTTTTCTCCCCCATTTTTTTGGTGACTTAGTTGATACCAAATCTGTGTTAATAGTTCTAACCCTCTTTCTGGGTCAGCTTCTGCAACTTGCTAGTCAACTAGATATCCTACAGGTACCCAACTAGGGCATGTTCTGCATACATGTTATTGTAAGAAGACCTTGTTGAGAGTGTTGTGATAGTATATTGCAGGGTCCAAGGTCAGTCAGTTCTATACTTTTCTCTCAACCCCATAATGGGTTTTATCTCAGCTCAAGGTAAGAGACTCATATCACTTACTGCACTGGTTTTCCATCTAAGGTAGCAGTACATTCATAGTTGGTAGCATTTAGAAATATGTGGGGTTTTTTATTACTGCCACACTGGCACTTAGTGCTTGAGTAGAGTATTTTATACTCTCTGCAATGTGTGAAACAATTACACAATGAAAAACTGTAATGCTTTTGTTGAACAACACTGCGTCAATGATTGTATCCTACTTCCCTAAACTAGTATTACCAGCAGAGGACAAATAGCTCTGGGTATTACTCGGTTTCTAAGATAGCTGGGTAAAATAGGGAGACGGAAGATCCAAAGATCATCTCCTAGGCAGAGGTCCTGTCTTGGCTTCATGTGCTGAAGCAGACAGGTTAGGCTGGTCTTCAGAGTCTGGCTTCTGGAATAGTAGCTGTGGGAAAAGGGCACTGTTTAAGACTGGAAGCCATGCTATGGAGCCACATGTTTCTGATTTACAATGAGAGCAGCAGTGTGATAACAATTTTGCGGTAGAAAAAATGCCCTCCTTTCCTGCTCGTGAGATTTTTACCACACATAGTCTTCCAACATCCTTTATATTTTTAATTTGAATGTTGCTAATCTAAGTGGTGCTAGAAATAGGTGTTCTTTGATGTGGAATGTATACAATGTAAAAAGCAACGTTAATTGAGATTTAAGGACCAAAATTATATAGTACAGCAAACAATAGCACATAAAGATTACATAAGCAGTTCCTTCAGAGAGAAAAGAATTTTTTTTTAAAGTTACACAAAAAGGCCCCCAAAAGGGTAAAATAGGCCAAATTCAGGCTTCTGGAAATGGGAGGACAAATTATTAATAAATTCCCTGGTATAGTATTGTGTGGATTTAGGAGGATTATCAAAGACTATGCAGTGGTTGTTTGGGAGCATCTTTTCCCATCCAGTATGGATGGGTTCTTCCACATTCAGTTTGTTTATCCTTTGTAAATAATAATGTATAAATGGTCACTATTATTTTTAGCACTTAACATGTACCAGGCATTATGTTAAACTCTTACATAATTCATCCTCATAACCCACCTTTGAAATAGATGGTATTATTACCATTTTACAGATGAAGAGAACAAGGCTTTTAGAGATTGGTATGTTTTACCTGAAGTAACATGACTAGGAAAGTAGTTCAGCTGGGTTTGATCCTAGTTCTGTTTGACTCCAAAAGCTGGACTCTTAAACATTGAACTGTACACTTGTGAGTATCTACCTGCAAAACACTTAAAAACTAAAACTTTAGTAAAGTTCTTAGTTATAAGAGAAAAAAAATCAATTATTGGTCAAAATAAAACTGAAGAGGAATATTAGATACAAATTCTTTTTGTATAATACAGGAATTTGCTTTTATGGCTCTAAGGATTTAGTATGCCCAGTTCTGCAGTGTAAAAAAAAAGTTAATAATTTATCAATAGTTTTTTCCTCCCCATTCTGAATTTAAAACCATATAAATGATTTGAGCTATATTTTAACTCACCCTCAGTCACTGGGGACTCATACTGTAAGCAGAAAACTACTAAGTCTTTGAACAACCATAATGAGGAATAAATGCGTTTCATGAGGAGTAAAATGACCTACTTACATATTGTTTGTGATTTTTCTTTTTCTAAAAGAATGATTTGGTTTGTTTTGTTAAAATAGTATTTAACCAACCCTATTCGGCATAATTGCTAAAGCTTAATATTATCTTTACTGTTTAGAAATTAATGAAATTTGTCCAAACTATTCATGCGATGTTGGTGATAAAAATAGTTTGTCTAAGAGTCTGTATATTTATTGTCATAATATTTTTTAATATGTTGAGACCCATTTCATTTCAATGATGAGACTGCTGATAGATTATTTAGTTAAAATTTTGTATCTAATTTAATCCACTGATTTTTGCAGGCTCAAAAAACTCAGAAACCACCACAGAAACCAGCCCCTACAGTTGTTTCTGTAGCTCCAGCTGTCAAAGATCCATTAGTTAAGAAACCAGAAACTAAACTCAAACAAGAGACAACTTTTCTAGCATTTAAAAGAACAGAAGTCAAGGTACAGTACATTTCATTTTTATCTAAGATTATATCTTAATTTAGTCAACTAAACAATAGTTTCTTGATAAAAAAATTAAGTGAGAAACTTTATGTACTAACTTTAGAAATTAAGATTGCATTACTATTAGGTAGAAAAGGAACATTTATATCATTATTTAGTCTTTAACTCTGCTGTTTTTCTTTTTATTGCAAATAGGCAGTCTGTAATCACTCTAAAATGACATTCTCTACCATTCTTGTGTGGTTTGATACTTATCTCCAATTAGGAATTTGGTTTAAATTCTAAGCACTTCTGCCCTCAATATTAACAAATTTGCTTCCCATATTGTGTAAGCTGATTGGCCACATTGGGTTTTTTAATCCCTACTTACGGGCTATTGAAAAAGTGTTCTTGCTTCGGTGTGTTTTTTCTATTTCTATATCATGAACTTCTATGGTCCTACCTTTTATATTAAGAGACCATATTATCTAGTAAGAATATTACCTTTCTCAGTTCTAGATTTGTATCCTTGAAAACACATGGCTTATTATTAATATCCTGGCATTTTGATATCATGGAATTAAATAATTTTTTAATTTAATTTTATAACAAAAATTATATGTATGTATATATTATATATATGTAAATTATATGTAATAAATATGTATAAATTTACTGGGCTATACATTGTAATTATAAACATAGTACTGAAGATGGGCCAAAAAAATACTAGCCTCAAATTCTGAAATACTGAAAACTCAGAAAATTCTAAAGATAGTACATTGTTTAAGTGACTAAAAATAGCAAGTTCAAGAACCTTAGTGTGGTGGAAAAAAAAAATGAATATAAAGCACTTTGAAAAAGGTATTAAAATTACATTTGTAGATCATTTTTTAATTTACCAAGGAAGAATTGATAACCAAAGGATATCCATTATTGACTTGTCATATAGGAACTTGGTGAATTGGAATAGGAGTAAGAATAACTAATTTGTTGAAAGTAATTAGAGTTGCTGTATTCTATGCTTAATCACTTTTTGGTAGTCTTTTTTTATTAATCTGTTACTACTAAAGTTTATTTTTAGGAATCTAACACAAAATCATTTCATGGCAAATGAATTAAGTCTTTGGCCATCATGTTTGTTTTGGTTAAGAGATTTTGCTGTCTTTTGATAAAAGTGAATAAATTTGTGTTATGAAAATAATTGTTTCCATTCACATATAAAAAGTAAATGGCTTTTCCAGTAGGATAATGGGCAAGAAAATCTTTATAATTGAAAGTACTTAGAAATTTATTTTCTACACTGAAATATTAAGAAATTACTATCGTCATTGTTTTTGTTTTTACTTCTGTGTGTCCTAAAAATATTATAAACCATCTGTCGTTCTGTTGAAAATCAATACCAGCAAGGCATTAAAATAAAATGCCAAACGTATCAAACTTGCTTTCTTGTTTATACTTCCTAAGTGTTGGCCTTTTTAATTAGTCCAGGTGGGTTTTCGTTCATGAATTTTGTTAAATGGATCATTTAAACAGGTAGCACACAGTTTAATGTTTAATAGAAAGAGAAAGGGAAAAAATTAGGTGTTTTATAGCTGAAAATTAAAAAATTTACTACATCTCTTTTTCCTTTCTTGACTTTTTCTCCCATGACTGTTGTGTATTTCTTTGTGAATTTATGGTTTATGTGAAATTTTCCCTTCCTGGTGACCTCAGGAGATAGTTATTATATGATGTTACTATAAAAAAAAAATCCTTTTAATTTTCAGAGTGTGAACAAAAATCTGAATTACTCCTCTCATAAAATAAAGATCTGCGAGGTCTCTATTTTGATTACTTTTCAACTCATTAACATGCAGACAATATTGAAGGCTACCTTGTAAGAACTAAAAATCTTTTATCAACTCTTTCAGAGTCCAGTTCTAAAATATAACTTGACCAGGAGCAGGGTCTTGTGCCTGTAATCCTAGCACTTTGGGAGATGGAGTAAGAAGGATTGCTTGTGGTCAGGAGTTAAACACAAGCCTGAGCAACATAGTGAGACCCTTTTCTACAAAAAAATAGAAAAATTAGCTGGATGTGGTGATACATGCCTTTAGTCTCACCTACTTGGGAGGCTAAGGCAGGAGGATCGCTTGAGCCCAGAAGTTTGAGGTTGCTATGACCATGTTACTCCTTTCATGTCCCAGCAACAAAGTGACCCCTGTCTCACAAAACTAAAAACAAAAATACCACCACCACAACAAAATATATAACTAGATATATTTTAGACGTAATAACTACCATTTTTTGAAAGTAGGGTGTTATTTTGTTGAAATTTTACCTTTTACCTATGTGTGAACATAATACTTCTGTGAATCTTTTTAAGGACATGAAGGTAGGCAGAGTATTAATAAGAAGTTCAGGCTGGGCACGATGGCTCATGCCTGTAATCCTGGTACTCTGGGAGGCTGAGGCAGGTGGATTGCTTGAGCTCATGAGTTCAAGACCAGCCTGTGCAAGAATGAGACCCCATCTCTACTAAAAATGAAAAACTGAGGCAAGAGGATCCCTTGAGCCCAAGAGTTTGAGGTTGCTGTGAGCAACCATCACACTTTACCAAGGGTGACAAAGTGAGACTCTGTCTCAAAAAAAAAAAAAGACGTTTCATTCAAAATTAATTTGAACAAAGTACATTTGTGCTTAATGTTAAAATGAAGAAAGGTGTTATGTGCATAAGAGTAATATATTTTTATATGATGGCATTGGTATCACTGTGAGCATCTGATTAGCCAAGTAAGTTAATGAGAGAAGTAGAAGTATTATACATTTAAATAATACTTTAGGGCGTGAGTCACCATGCAGTCAATGAGGCAATTGATAACATTCTTTTTTATAGAAGCAAGAATCTCTTGTGTGATAGTTTCACTGAAAGCATAGACAAATCATGAGACCTTTTTAACATATCATAAAAGTTGAATATTTCCAAGTAGTTAACTTTATACATTTACATATATTTTACAGTGCTTGTTGCTATTATTCAAATTTGGGGGAACTTTTTTTTAAAAAATGGGTTTTGATTTTATTTATATACAACTTTCTCTCACACATTCACTCAGTAAATAATTATTGAGTGAATATCTCTATATCAGATATCTTCTCCTAAGGTGTAAGCATTTCCAGGGTGTAAGCATTTTTGTGCTTTAAGAATAGATTTTTATTTTATTTTTTTTTTTTCATGAAGAGTGAATTTTATTTTTTAAATGATCCACTGGCCATTTGGAGTGAACTCTAAAGAATTATATATTTTACTGAGCTAGATAGTACCTTTGTGAGTAAAAATAAGAAAGTCAATGCACTAAATCCGATTTTCTGATATGGCTTATTGCTAAATCTAAAAACAATTCCCAAAAAGAAATTCCATATATTTTTTGAAAAAAATATGACATCCAAATTGTCTTTTTTGGAAATAGTAAAAATACCTACAAGCTGTGGATAAGTATTGTTCTGTGTGGTTTTTCAGATCATCTTCATAAGAACCTAATTTGGTGGTATGATTTAAATTTTTCAAGTCATTACTTTGGTATAAAAAGTCTAACAATTAAACTTGTTATATATACAAGGATATTATATAGATGTTGATTACACTTGGCTCTAATGTAATATTTAATTTATTTTTTTAGACTTCCACAGTTATTTCAGGAAATTCTTCTAGTACCAGTGTTTCCTCTTCAGTAACCAGTGGCCTAACTGGATGGGCAGCTTTTGCAGCCAAAACTTCCTCTGCTGGTCCCTCAACAGCAAAATTGAATTCAACAACACAAAACAGTACTGGGAAACCTGCTACCTCATCAGCTAGCCAGAAGCCTGTGGGCTTAACTGGTCTAGCAACATCATCCAAAGGAGGAATAGGTTCCAAAATAGGGTCCAATAACAGCTCTGCACCCACTGTGCCATTGAAACCACCTCCACCTCTAACCTTGGGCAAAACTGGTCTTAGTCGCTCAGTTAGTTGCGACAATGTCAGCAAAGTAGGTCTTCCAAGTCCAAGTAGTTTGGTTCCAGGTAGCAGCAGCCAACTAAGTGGGAATGGAAATAGCGGGACATCTGGGCCTAGTGGAAGTACTCCTAGCAAAACCACTTCAGAATCGAGCAGCTCTCCCTCAGCATCCCTTAAAGGTCCAACTTCACAAGAGTCACAGCTCAATGCTATGAAGCGATTACAGATGGTCAAGAAGAAAGCTGCACAAAAGAAACTGAAGAAATAATGTGGCCAAGTAGTTTTTATATCATATTAACATAAAGCTTATTATTAGGACATAAATTGTAATATACTATAATTTAATAAAAATCTTCATAATCAAATTTCTAATGTTTCTTACCTTAAAGTGTTAAATATTATATAGCAATTTGGAAAGTTTTATTTTAAATGTCTTTAACATTCTTATTTTAATAATTTCCATAGTGTGTCAAAACAATGATTAGCATGACTGGTTCTTGATGAGAATTTCAGAAGATTGATAGCATGTGAGAATATAACGAAAAAGAAATAATTCATCTTCTAACAAAGCCCCAAGAATTGATGCTGCTGAACGAGGTAACTTACAAGGTACCCAATATATAGTTTTTACTTTCCTATCAATATTTTGGGTATTAGGTGTTAGTCCCAGCCTCATTTCAAGTGATTCTCTTACTCTCTCCAATTATTTCGTCTTTTTCAAAATTAATTTTTAATTGATTTCTCACATCTCATTTGTATTTACCATTTGTATCACTCATATCAGTGATTCATGGATTTATCTCTTCCAATAGATAGTAAATTTTCACTCCCTTTAATATTTAATCTCACGTTGCCCACTTTTCCCTATGTTACCAATGTAATATATGCACATAATATATACTCAATAAATACTGACTCATCCTGGTTGTGCATATTCCTGAGAATTCTTGAGAAAAATACCCATTCCAAGAGTCTTTGTGGATGGAAATTTATGACTTATTCACACCTTATGACACCTTCTATACTGTGAAAGAAAAGACAGTTTTGTTTTTACTGCCCCCAAATTTTATAGCATTTTACCTAATTTTACTCAATTTTGTATAAAAGAGTTCCTATGATTAATTCTTGATATTGTACATTAAGTCAGGTACCAAGAAGAATCTGAGTTGTTGCATTATTTGCTACCTAACGAATAGCCAACCATCATTTTACGTTGTTATTCTGACAGAAGATAGGAAACTTTTTAGCAGAGAAACAGTTCATTATTCACAGAAAAACACAGCAACCATTTTAAAATTCATAATTACTTCATTGTACCCAAACTGGAAATCCATTAAATTCCCATATTTGTAATCCTGAACAGCCTGTTCCATCAACCTTGATGTGTGCTGCTAAATCTTCACTCTATAAACTAATTTCAACCCCTCTTTTTTAATCCCTAGGTTTTTCTAGCATCATTATTCCATTAATAAAATATATTGATAAATGATTTCTGTGAAGATAAAGCTTTTTAAATTAAGCTTGTTCTGGCTCTGCGCCCATAGCACAGTGGTTACGGCGCCAGCCACATACACCAAGGCTGGTGGGTTCGAATCTGGCCCAGGCCATCTAAACACGACAACTGCAACAAAAAAATAGCTGGGTATTATGTCAGGCGCCTGTAGTCCCAGCTACTTGGGAGGCTAAGGCAAGAGAATCACTTAAGTGCAAGAGTTTGAGGTTGCTCTGAGCCATAAACACCAGGGCACTCTACTGAAGGTGACATAGTGAGACTCTGTCTCAAAAAATAAATACATAAATAAATAAATCTTGTTCTAAGGAAAGATGATTATTTTAAATTGCTCTGTTAAATAACAGCACCAAATTATTCCTGGTTAATTAGAATCCAAGTTTTAGATAATCACATTACTTACTTATGGAGTAGGTATCTGTTTACGTGTTAAAATCTTCCTACAGATGTTTTTGTTTTAAGAAACAGATTTCTGTTGATAAACCATCAATTTGGCATGAACCCCAAGTCCTCTTTAGGGTCAAAAGAACAAATAACAATTCGTAATTGTTTATAGTTCAGAGCCAATTTGGACAAAACTGAACAAAATTATCCATCATAAGCTCAACTCAGCAACTTTAACAGTTAATGTAACCTCATTACCTAGAAGAAATTAAAACAGTAGTATTTATTGCAGTTTGCACATTAGTACTTGAAATGAAAAAAAATTTATCCTATGATGAAAGATATATACTAGACACAGTTGAGAGGTAATTAATTTCTATTGTACCTTAGTGATGATTTTAACAGTTTATCTTTCATTAAGTATGACTCTTTGTATAGGTAATATATGCATTATGTATTTAGAATATGTAAATATGTATACATTTAATAAGGTACAAAGTCAGTCAATTTAAGCTTGCAAACTAATCCTAGAAAAAGTGCCACATACCTCATTGATGAGTATCATTATGGTCACCTTCAAAGGACTCCCCTTGTACTCCCCAAGGCCAGCACAGAGTCCACCCTTCACAGCGATTTTGGAATTCTCTGGAATGACCATCAGAGCTGTTGTCATTTGAGATCTGACGATTAGGTTTGCAAACTTTTCCTAGAAAAAGTGCTTATGCCAGCACCAGTGCCTAACTTTCTAAGGGGAGTACTTTGAAAGTGACCATAGTAATATTCCACATAGAATTTCCTATGATTAATTCACAAACTTAATTGTCAGACCTTGGACATAACTCAGTTTGTTCTTTTAAAGAGGTATATTTGGTATTAAGAGTTTGTTTCAAGTAGTTCTTACACCTTGATTTTGCCATATTATAAAGTGAACTACAAGACTTTTTAACCGAGCAGTGATGAAAGTAGCTGTTTTATATCACTAGTTTGAATGATTTTACTTAATTTATTTTGTATAGGTTGTTTTCCCCATTAGAATTTAAGTGGCATGAGGGAATGAGGGTATGAATGGGACCTTACTTGTCTTGTACAACATTGCGTTCCCAGTAGAGCTCTCAAGCACTTACTAGCTCGGTGGCAAGTATGCCACTAAGTAAACTTTTAGGATTGTACATTCAAATCCTGTGTTAGTTGGTGTTGAGAAATTTGTTCAGTATGAGTTTTCTGTTTTGAATATTGTACTTTTTAATATTTTAGTGACTTAAAAAAAAAATGGAAAGAGACTTGGTGCCTGTAGCTCAGTGGTGAGGGCACCAGCCACATGCACCAGGGCTGGTGGGTTTAAACCCAGCCCAGGCCTACTAAACAACAGTGACAACAACAACAACAACAAAATAGCCTGGCATTGTGGCAGGTGTCTGTAGTCCCAGCTACCTGGGAGGCTCAGGCAAGAGAATCTCTTAAGCCCAAAAGTTTGAAGTTGCTGTAAGCTGTGATGTCACAGCACTTTACCAAGGGTGACATCGGGAGACTGTCTCAAAAAAGAGAAAAAAAAAGAAAAGGAAAACAGTGAAAGGACACTGAAGGCCCATGCCTGACTGGGAATCCCAGTCCCTCCATGTGTTAGGTGTGTGGCTCTCAGTTTCCTCCTTTGTGAAGCATAGGTGATAATGAAATAGATTGGAAAGCATCTAATACTTAAAGTTGAGGTGATTTCAACTCTTTTTTTTTTTTTTAAGATTTATTTTTTTTATTTTTTATTTTTGCAGTTTTTTGCTGGGGCCGGGTTTGAACCCACCACCTCTGGCATATGGGGCCAGCACCCTCCTCCTCTGAGCCATAGGTGCCACCCCATGATTTCAACTCTTAATGTGGATGTGCTAGTACTGTTTATTAGTAGCTGAGAGTACAAATTATATTGTGATGATTATAGGTTATATAGGAAATACATACATTTTGCCAAAATAAAACTATTAATATAATAATTATAAAAATTATATAAGCAATTAGAGAAAGCCATAAATACATTTACATACCATAGTATTATTTTTTAAGAGAAGCTTTATTTAATTTACTGAGAATACCTTTCTTCAATTTTTGAACATCTTATTCCAGTATTTGCTAAGATGTGCCTTATTTTCCTGCTAAAGCAAATCTTGCCTATATTTAGCTAAAATGTAATATTGTGAAAGCTGTAGCTGGCCTATACAGACTCAGCTTGAGCTCCAGTAGCCCAGGAATGAAGGTTTGTTACATTCGGGTGATTTTGTAGATCACAGAGATTTACGGAGTTTTTAAATGTATTATTTAGTGTATTTAGGGAGAGGAAAGTAACAGGAAAAAGGTTAGACTTTTAAAAATAGTAACATTCTGTAAGTAATGATCTGTTCTTAGAGAGTATAAAGTCCAGTGTCCTTCCAGTCAATAATATTTAATTACTTCCTCATCAGCTATAATTTAAATTTGTATGTCTAATTTAACTTGAATTTTGAGGCCAGATGTATTTAGTGTTGAGTAATGCATTGAGTACCTTAAGAAGTCATAGTTATAACAAATAGGATTGAAATAAAGTGGTTTTCTTGTTGTAGAGCATAAAATCAAGAATTCCTCCTGTAATTCATATAGCCTTAAGAGTTTTTTACAATGGATAAAAATCCAAGAAATGAATGGGAAAAGTGAAGAGTTTTTAATTCCATGTTTCAGAAATTAAAATGGTAATTTTTATAAATCACCAGAATTGCATTTATTGCAAATGGTGCCAGGCACTTAATAGCCATTTCTAAAAGTACGAATTATATTTTAGACAAAATATGGAATAGTCTAGCATTTAAAGTATGTCATGCAATGCTTCATTGCTGTGATTAAGAATGTACGTTATGTCTCCTGTGCACAATTCAGCCTTCATAGACTTGTTCTATCCTAATGAATACTAAAGACATTTTTCTGAAATATGAAGAGTGTTCAAGTAGTGGCTTTCTGACTTTTTTATATGACTTAAGCACCCATGATAATTTTTCATTATTAGATTAATTTTTATACATCTCTAAACTTTATATAGTGTTAGTTTAGAACATCCACATTTAAAAATAAATAAACTGTACTTATTTTAAAAAGAAAAATAGCTACAAAAATTTCTTCTTCGTTCCTTGGAAAAATACCTACTTCGGAGGATCCTGTGCTATACAATAACATTTAGTTTTAAAAATTATAAAGAAATAACTACATTAGCATAGGTAGCCTTAATTATACCAATGTCACCAGCAGTTTTATCTTTTAAACTTCTTGAAGATTTGTACATCTTAGAACTATCTTGGGAATTTATTTCCCTTAGGCCCATTAAAATAATATCAGGCCTCAAAATTACAAATTACTTGATTTTTAAACAAAACACTTATAAAATGAGAGTATTGTATAATTTTAAAAACCTATCAATGTCTAAGTGGGAAATGAAATGTAGATTGTCCTTCTAAAATAGCAATAACAAAGTTCTACAGTAATGTGTGTTCACCACAGGAGTGGGGAACTGCAGTAAGTGGCTTCATTACAGCTCTCCCTAAGCAACTAACTGCAGGTATTATTTTAATGTTGTGGTTTCTTCATTCTATAAGGATTAATCCTAGGACTACATAAATAGACAAACCCTCATTTATGTCAGCCAGAAAATCAGATAGGTACCACTTACATAATTCTTCAATTTTCTAGAATATATTAAGGTCACACTTACTTTAAACATTTACATATATATGTAATTATATATATATACACACACACGTAGTTACATATATTTTATACATATGTTAGGGTGACCAGATTTTAACATCTGTAAGGCGGGACAACATGGCCAGGGGGTGGAGCGGGGGCAGGGGACTGCACAGGTCGGGGCCTGACAACAAGGCAAACTTTGATAAGCAGTTCTCGATAATCACTTCTCAGCAATTATTTATTACAGTTTAACATTATAAAATTAACAAACATAATATAAACCTCATATTCTGGCGAAATAGCCGTATGGCGGCCGAAAACCGTATATTTCCTTCTTGTTCTCCAGCCCGTTTGTGCATTCTTTCCAAAAATTGGGACTTTTTCAAAACGCCGCAGGACACAGGACAAATTGTTGGAGCATGGGACTGTCCTGCCAAAATCAGGACGTCTGGTCACCCTAACATATGTACAATTATACATTTTACATAATATATAACTATATATTGTATATATTATATATTTAAATATATGTAATTATATATGTATATGAAATTTCCCTATTATTTTGCTCATTGGGCATGCTCATAGTTTCTGCAGTATTCAGTTTGGATTCTTTACCCTAGGCAAACCGTAATTTAGTTATGTTTTAAAATTGGGTGCAAAGAGTAATTAAAAGGCATGAAAAGTATCTGTATATCTAAAAAAGAGACTCTTCTTTTATTACCCAATTCAAAATAAGAAAATATTTTATGCAAAACAACTTACTAGTAGAACCTGATGAAACCATCACAAGATTTATGATTTTAGGAAAAGCATCCTAAAATGCAAATGTTTCTGTCATGTAAATGTCTTAGAAGTTCCTGTGATTGGCTGTGTCATTTGTGTGTGTGTTAAAGTCAGCAGCCCTCTGAAAAATAGCACTCTTCATTTTGTTATTTATATTCCTTGGTAATATAACATAGTACACATTATGAGAATCAAATAATTCTCTCAAAGTTATGGTCAGTCTTTTTTTTTTTTTTTCCATTTTGCCTGAGGCAGAATCTTACTCTGTTACCCTCGGTAGAGTGCTATGGTGTCATAGCTCATAGCAATCTCAAACTCCTGGTCTCAAATGATCCTCTCTCCTCAGCTTGTTCATTTTTTTTAATTTTAATTTTAATTTTTTTTAGTTTTTTCGTTTTTAGTAGAGATGAGATCTCACTTCTGCCCAGACTAGTCTCAAACTCCTAAGCTCAAGTGATCTGCTCACCTTCACCTCTGAGAGTGCTAAGACTACAAGGGTGATCCTTTGCCCATATGATCAGTCTTAAAATTAATGTCATACTTGCATATTTTATATGGACAATGAAAAACTACCTTAATTTGATTTTTAAAGGAAACCACTGAAGTCTAATTTAATCTTTTTTTTTTTTTATTGTTCCAAGAAGCATCTTTAGTTCATTAAAATGTCTTGAAAAAAGTATGTCTGAAATCCTAACAGGCAGTACCCAATTGGGTTAAAGTTCAGTGTCCCAGGACGTTGTGTTATAGCAAATGTTATCCTCAGTGCCTCATCTAAGTTCAGATCAGCACCTAAAAATATTTACATTTTGGCTCAGAACTGGATATACTGTTCCCCATTCATAATCCAAATAATTGAGTGATCCAAAAACATATTCTCATTAAGTATCATTAGCAGTTATGTGGGATGATTTTTAAAGAATTATACTTTCAAAAATGCTTAAAACAAAACAAAAATAAACCTAGATACTTTATTGTCTCTAGGAAGCCCTATAATCCTTAATTTTAAAGAACTAATAAATACTTAACTGTAAGCCTGAGAGAAAAATGGCCCTCATCAGGGTTCATTATTTGCATCACTAAGTGCCTTGCAGCAGCAAGAGAATATACTTCCTGGAAGAGTCAGTGTAGTGATTAAGAGCATAGATCCTGAAACTAGTCTACCTAAATTTGAGTCCTAGCCCCTCCACTTACTAACAATGTGACTTGGGCTAAATTACTTCACCTCTTTGGGCAACAGTTTCCTCATAATGTTTTGAGTATCAAATAAGTTACTAAGTACATATAAAGCACCTAGAAGGATGTCTGCAATGTGGTTTGGATTCAGCAAATGTTAGATATCAGTGTCTAGTTACTCAGTATTTTCCGTTGGTTCAAAACTTAAAGGAAGTTTCCACATTAAAGACTACCAGTTGGCTGTTAATTAATTCCTATTCTTTTATGTATTTAGTATACTCTATGGCTTAAACATATATGTGTATAATCTGTATTATATACATACATATGAACTGCATAATATATTTGGGCTTATATTGTGCATGTATATAAATATGCATGCATTTGCAAGAGAGAAATACGACAAACAAAAGCACATTTGAGAAAATAAATAATAAAAAAATACAGTAAGCTGAAAAACTTATCCTTACATCCAGCCTGTCATGATGATAAAAAACACATTACCCTTTCAAAAGATCTCTACTTTTATATAGCTGATAGTTGGAGCTTGGGCTGTTTGCTTTGCTGTTTCTTTTAGCTTAATATTTCTGGGGTGGCACCTGTGCCTCAAAGGAGTAGGGCACTGGGCCCCATATGCCGGAGGTGGCAGGTTCAAACCCAGGCCCAGCCAAAAATGCCAAAAAACAAACAAACAAAAAAGCTTAATATTTCCTTCAACATGAATTCTTTATAATAATTTGTGAAATGATTTCATTAGGAAGTACAGTCTTCCTTAAATCGTGATACAGTATCAGTTCATGTAGTTTGGAGGTTTCCTGCTTTCTGGTCCAAAGCTTTGTAATGTCAGTTTTATGAGATGTCAATCAACAGCTTGCAAGAAAATAAGTCAAAGGCTTATCTTTTTATGCATAAGTCATCTTCCCAAGGTAGTTAGCTGGCACATATCCTTTTTGCCCTTGAGCTTCAGCTAACCACCATTCTTTATTGCCACTTAGGTCACAAAACCTAAGTATATGGACTCTTTGGTATTCCTGAAGGCTGAGTTCATGGTCATTCCGTGCTTGAAAAGCATGAACTGCATAGAAAACCTAGGCAAAGACGAAAATGATATCAATGAAACTGGAACCTAAACATTTAGAGAAACATAGTAATTTGCAAACTTTTAGAAGCAATGCTAAAACTTTTTAAATTTTTTTAATATTACATTGTCTGACTTGTTTTATTGGATTTATTTCTTTAAAATATGACCCAAATGAGAATGGAATGAAACAGGCATTTTTATTATTCTGTGGGTAGGAGTCAATACTGACCATGCTTGAAGGCAATTTGACAATTTCTATAAAATATTTTTAAATGCTAATTTCTTTTGAATCAATAATAGCTCTAAGAATCTCTTCTACAGAAATAGAAACATTGGCAGAGATTTTTCCACAACAGTGTTACTATAAACCAAAATGAAAGGTGAGATGTGAGAAGTGAGTAAGAATAACACTAATAGTTCAGCAAGAGAATAATAGTTAAATTTTAGACCCCTTATAGTAAGGAAATTTGTAGTCATTAAAAATATCTTTTCTCCCTCCCCCCTGCAAAAAAAGAAATACAATATTAGATGTACAAATAAGTCTAATGTTGGTTGTTTTTTCGAATCATAGGATTATAAGTGATTTTCTTTTTTTTTTAGTAAGATTATAAGTGATTTGCATTTCTACCTTTTGTTCCTTTATTTTCTAAACCTGTATAATGGCAATGTAATAAATTTATAATTTTAAAAATTAAGTGAACTAGAAGAAACTAATCAAATGTTTCATCAAGAGAATTTTTCTCTGACATCTAAAGAGCACTTTACAGTTATTAGGTGTATAAGAAGCCCCCAAACAAGTGGTTAGCCCTTCTTCCTTCAGAAAATACTAAGACTAAAAGTGAAAATATTTAGTTATGCTATAAAATTGAGGAATTAGCTAACAATACTTATTCATTCAGTTATTTTATAAAATACCTAGTAAGTGCCAGATACTGTTTTCAGTCCTTACAACTCAGCTAGGAAAATAATGTCAACAAACAAAACAAAACAAAAAAATCTACACACACATAACCCATAAAACACTACACATAGATGATGCATCAGCTAATGGTGAGTGGGGTGGGCTTTCAAATAAGTAACCTTTCATAAATGACAAAGTCTACAAAGGGGATGAATACATCACGCTCAAAGCTATAGAAATGAATACATGAAAATAATAATATATAGGAAAAGGCAAGCAGATTAACTCAAAATCAAGAGTCAGTAGATAAAGGAGACTTAGAAATTAGATGATTTTATTGAACAGAAAGAGATGAGACAGTTATAGCTTATTTAAATCTTCAACTATCATTTAACTTATGAAATTCTGCTTCTACTAATTGGTATATCCACTTGACTAGTATGAACTACACTTTAAGGAACTGCATTACTATGGTCTGAATATTTGTGTGACTCCAAAATTCATGTGTTGAAATCCTAAGCTGCTTCAGCATGTGCTTGTGGCAGCATGCATCTGTAGTCCCAGCAGTCCCAATAGCTCTGGAGGCTTAAGTAGGAAGATTACTTGATCCCAGGAGTTTGAGGCTACAAGGAGCTATGATTGCCCCACTTCATTCTAGCCTGAGTGTCAGTGAAACCCTGTCTTGAAAGAAAGAAAGTAAAAAGCAGAGGTTGGGGAAGAAAGAGAAGAAAGAGAGAAATTAGGGAAGAGAGGAGGAAGGAAAGAAGAGAAAAGAAAAAATAAAGAAATCCTAGCTCCTTAAGTTAGGATGTTAAGAGGTAGGGAGCCTCAGGAGGTGATTAGGCTCTGACCTCATGAATGGGATTTGTTCATTAAGGAGAAAAAGAGGCCCGAGAGAAACCCTTCACTCCTTCCACCATGGGAAGACTCAGTGAGAAGATGGCCTTCATCAGACTCCAGATAAGCTGGTGCCTTGATCTTGGAATTTCAGCCTTCCCACTTTGAGAAATAAATTTCTGTTGAAAGTCAACAAGTTTATGGTATTTAATTATAGCAGCCTGAATGCACTAAGATACACATTTAAACTTTTCTCTACATCATGGTACATAGGAGGAATTCAAATACAAGGTGTCCATAAAGTTCATGTGTGATTTAAAATACTAAAATCGCACACAAAGTTTATGAACACCTTGTATTTGTTGATTTGCCCTGAAAGACTGAAGGGCTTGGATATCATACAAGAGATTGTGCACAAAATTATCTCGTATCATGTAAGATACATATAAGAGAAATTGTTAGACATGAAGAAAACAAAATAGGAGTTGCTATAAATTCCATAGCACAGAGTGGCAGCACAATAACTACCTTTTATAGAGCTCATGACAGTCTACATGTCAAATGGGCTTTATCCTCAACAACCCTGTGAATTCTGACTTGAAAAAGAAGCATATTCTTAATCATAGGGCTAATTTGTCCTTTAAGAACCATATCATCTAACTCCAAATCCTATACTTGGTCAGTTTCTCATAGTGCTTTAGGAGCCAAATTCTTGTTCTGGTGAGAATGTGCAGAGTCGCTTCTTGGGGAAAGGAACTGGAGTGTAATATGTTATTGCTGCTGTTGTTTTGTTGTCGTTTAGGAAGTGAAAACATTGAGTAGATCCACAGAGCAGAGGATTTGGTTTGCAAAAACATTTAGGAATGTGATGAACTGTAATACAATTTCTGAAATAATGTGTAAGAACTTGGAAGCAGTTGCTAACTATCTTTTGCAATGTTTTGTTTTTTGAGACAGAGGCGTTTTGTTGCCTTTGATAGAATGCTGTGATGTCACAGCTCACAGCAACCTCAAACTCCTGAGCTCAAGCAGTTCTCTTGCCTTAGCGTCTTGAGTAGCTGGGACTATAGGTGCCCCCCCACAACACCTAGGTATTTTTAGAGATGGGGTCTTGCTCTGGCTCAGGCTCTCCACCTGCCTCGGCCTCCCAGAGTGCTAGGATTACAGGCATGAGCCACTATAGCCAGCCTTATCTTTTTCAATTTTTATAAAAAACATGCTTTACCAGTGCAGCTATAGATTTTCAGCAGGTTGGATTACCTACAAATATACTTTCCTAAATATTTGTGGTAGTTTTTTGATTTAGCACAGATTCTCTGAAGGGAGAATGCAAATTTATGATGCGCATTTTTCAGATTTCATGTAATTTGTATTAAATGGAGGCATTTATTATGTTCTGTACTCAAAATGGAAATAAGTCTGCTTTTAAAGAAAGCATTCTCTTTATCGTTAGTGCCTTTTATAGTTTTTTTAAAGTCATTTTTAGTATTTTTAGTATATTTAATATTAGACTGCAAGTTAGATGTTTTCAACCTGTCATGGATTTAAGAGCTGGAAGACTTCTCATTTTTTTCCCGGTATTTCATTTGTTTTAGACTGTATCTTTTTAACTTAAAATGTTAATATGTTTTGGTCTGCACACATTAATTAAAACATTATTAATTTGAGTCATAATCATCTAATCCTCTTTTCTTTTTCCTTGGCATTTATTAAAGTATGTTTCATTGATTGCTGCTTTGCACTTTGTAAAGCTCTAGCTCATTTTATATACAATATGTTATGAATCCAACTCAGTTCTCCATGACATTCACTTTTTTTTTTTAATAACACTCTGTATTATTGACTCATACCTAATTTATTACCTTCTGTTATAACCACAGATCTTTCCCTGTGGTACCTTTGCCAGGTCAGCATTCCCTTATTCTATATTTGTGCATTTAATTTTTCTTCCTTTAGCAAGCCACATTGCCTGTCTCCAATGAATCTCAATTTATTGATTTCATCCCAGTTCTCCAATTAAGAGCAACAAAAATCGTAATATATTTTAATCTTCTTTTCTGAAACTAAAAAGCCACAAAACCACCATTTACAGTATTATATCATATGTAGCTCAAAAAGCTCCTTCAGAGCAACCTTTCATGTTCTTCATTTAATAATTATATATTTTTATTTTACAAACAATTTTGATGAAGAAACAGTTTTAAATAAAGTTAAGCAAAAAAAAAAAAAAATCCCACCCCCCACCTGAACTGCCCTTAGTATCTTTCTTTCCTCACTCTCTTCTACTCTTCTTTTCTTCCTTCTGTTTTTTATCTGCATACCTACCATAAGTAATAAAATGGACATATAGTATAATAAAGTTTGCTGCCTGTTTTTCACAGAATATATTTGAAAATCTTTTCATGTCAATAAATAGTTCTTCAAAGCATCATTTTAATGACTACTTAGATACAGTATGGTATATACCTTGTTGACTTTTTGAAGCATTCTCTAAACAATGACAGACATATAGCATCATCATCATAAGTAGTTGAAAATGTAAAGATGAACTACACCATGGACTTGGGATTGTAAAATAACTAACATTTTAGAAGTCAAAAATTTATTTTTAATATTATTTATGTGAAAAAAATGTACTGATTCTTAGACATTGAACTGCCCCTAAAACTAGGTTTTAGCCATTATTAAACCTGGTCGTCTTTGAGAAGTGGACAACACTGTGCTTGTCAAAACAGGCATATTAGATATTTTGGTAGAAAGGAACCAAATGGGTGAGACTTGTTGATATAATGAAGTTGTACTCCTATGATTAGGCTACATAGTATGGCAAAGGTAAAGAGATTTTGCAGAGATGCCTGTTAAGATCCCTAGGAAGTTGACTTTGAGTTAGTCATAAGATTATCCTGGGTGGGTCTGACCTAATCAGATGAGACCTTTAAATAGCATCTAGGCCTACCCTGATGGGAGAAGTGTGAGGCAAGAGTGATGCTCATCTACTGACCTTGAAGAAGCAAACAGCCATGTTGTAAACCACCTATAGAGGGATACTCACATAGCAAGGATCTGGGAATACCCTTTAGTTGCTAAAAGTAGTCCCCAGCTGATCACCAGCAAGAAAATGGAAGCCTCAGTCCTACTAGAACCTGAAATTGAATTCTGCCAACCACAATAAGCATGGAAGAGAAGCCCTCACTTCAGGAAGGAATACAGCCCAATAAATACCTAGTTGCAGCCATGTGAGGTCCTGAGCCAGGTATCCAGCTGAGCTGTGCTTATGCTCCTGGCCACAGACACTGAAATGCGAGTTTGTATTTTTTTTAAGTCACTAAGCTTGTGGTAATTTTTTATATAACATAGAACTCTAACGCAGATCATGCCATTATTTAATGCATAAAAGGAGAGAATACATTAGAATGAAAAGGCATATTCTTTTGACTGCTTTTATTCAAAAGACTCTTCACCCAAAAGCAGCAAGTGACTAACTTAGATTCTAAGTCCCTTGGTGTAGATCAATACTGCCGGGCTGTAAATATCCATTAGCTCATCCCCATTATTTCACAAAAGCTCTGGAGTCTAGATCATAATTTAGGGAAGCTTCTAAAATACCCAGAAAAAGTTCATGCTTTCTGTATAAGATGTTTATGAAGGACCCTAAATGGTTTTGTTCTGAGGCTCCCCAAAGTAGGATGAACATACCTCCCAATTAGATAATATCACAGTGCTTCCTCTAGTGAGCTCTTTCATTAACAGAAGTGTCCCACTGAAAATGGTAAGTTTTATTTTCATCCTACCTGTAAGAGTTCCTTATTCACTAGAACTATCCTAGAAAATGTTGGAGGCTCTTTACCTAACAATATCTCTTCTTGGTTGAGGGAGAGAATTAATAAGCAAGTTAAACCTCTACCGCACTAATTTCTAATCTTTCTGTATAAAATTTTCCTTTGAAAATCTGTTAAATGCTATAAACTTTTCACCCTAGATGTGTACGTATGCAAATAAGCACATTTATAACATACTTGAGGGTTTCACGAAGGACCCTGGGACTCCTTTGTTCTTGGAGTCCAGGTTAAAAACTCAGCTCTTATATAGAGTCTAAATTAGTTTGAAATTGCTTATTTAGGAATGATCTTTAGAACCCCAAAGGTGCCCCCGCTTGGATGATAGGTATATGCTAAGACTACCCATCCACCTTTCCTTGTCAGGGTCCACCAGAACCATCAATGAGACAAGATTCCATCCTACAACACCCCTTGGCAATGTGCTATTGCAATTCTGAAGGAAGGCAAAAGAAATGCTACCAGAGTAGGAAGGGTAAGAAATGTTGACCCACAGTGGTGACCAATTCAGCTAATTTCAGTTTCACTTGATGTTCTTGAACATAATAAAATAACAGAATAAAAGTCTAAATAGCCACATTGAGAATGGCTTTGTAGGATACCTTGAATGTGAGATATTATAATATGCAAAGTATTTTTATAATTCATGAAGATGATACAACGCATTCCTACTTTTCTATCACCTTATAGGACCTATTATAATGTATTTTTCTCTTTGAATATCACATCACAAGTATAGGTAATAACAATTTTCTGCTCCTTTCAGAGCAAATAGAATAGAAATAACAGCCTTCTGGCAAGGATTAGAAAGGTAATGTAATCCTTTCTTTCTCTTCCCTCCCTTAGAGACAGGATCTGACTCTGTTACTCAGGCTGGAATACAGGGTAGTGCAGGTTCAAGTGATTGTTCTGCCTCAACCTCTCAAGTAGCTGAGACTGCAGGTGTGTGCCACAATACCTGGCCAGTTTTTTTTAGGCAGGGTCTCACTATGTTTACCAGGCTGGTCTCAAGCTCCTAACCTGAAACAGTCCTCTCACCTCAGCCTCCCAAAGTGCTAGGATTATAGGCATGAGTCACCACACCTGTCTTCTTTTCCTTTGTTTTTGAAGGATGAAGACTAGTTGCATTATGGGAGGTTCTGAAAACCACTGACTCATGTGCCTCCATTGACTGGAGTTAAGACATTAAGAAAAATGTCCTTTTCTTCTTTTCTCTCTTGTACTGGGGTCTCCAACAGAGGTATCCTCTTTTCCTTGTAGTAAAAGGTGTCACCAAGTAGACATGGTGTCAAGGATATAAATATAAACATTACTGCTAATAAAATTGGATCCAAAATGTATTGTTTGCATACAAACTAAGAGGAAAAGGAAAGCAAATAAGAGTTTATAGAGAGATATCATTAATATATCTCTCTATAAATATATCATTAATATATTTCTGTTTTGAGAAAAAGAAAATTATTTTTTTCCTTTCCTGGTAATGGCAATCTCTAATGGACCTAATTTAATGATACATACTAATAGTACTGTTTGGAGAGAATTGGTTTGCAGTACCAACTGGTAGGAAATCATCTTATACTACAAATTCCAGGCTGAAAGAGCCTACACGAGGTGCTTAGCCCATAGTAGCTTAGGGTGTCTTGACAAATTTTGTCCTCAGATTTTTGCCCTTGTAGGTTACTGGAATCAGGCAAAGTCTACCAGAGCATTTAACCATGGATACAGGTTTCAGTGATAAAAACTTATTAATTAGTTAGTGTTACAATATAACATGCCTTCTAGGGACTGTGAATAAACTAAGAGAATGAGCAAGTAATAGAAAAATAGTGTTTTAAAACTGCAAGACAGAAGAGTGATAAGAGCACAAAATGACCAAACAAGGTAAAAACCAATCATGATTGAAAGAACATATTTGTAATTTATATATCTAATAAAAAACTTCTACTGAGTTTATGAAGAGCTCTGATAACTGAAAAACAAAAGGAAATGAACCAACTTTTAATAACTAACAATATTTGAATAGATGTTCCCTGAAGAAAACATAAGAATAGGCACATGAAAAGATATTCAACAGCATTAGTTGTTAGGGAAATGCAAATTAAAATCACAAAGAGATGCCACTTCACACTCAATAACATGGCTATAAGCAGACGACAGATAATAGCTAATATTGGCAAAGATATGGGGAAAGTGAAACCCACAGCCCTCATACGTTGTTGGAAATGTAAAACGGTATAATCTTGAAAAGTAGTTCAGCAGGCTCTTAAAAAGTTAAATGTAAGTTTACTATACCAACAAGAAATTACATTCCTAAGTTTATACTTAAGAAAACTGAAATCCACACAAAGGACTCATACACAGATACTCATAGCAGCATTATTTATAGTAACTCTATCAACTAGTAAATGGATGTCTATCAGGAATTATATTCCTAGGTTTATACTCAGGAAACATGAAATCCACACACAGACTCATACATAGGTATTCATAGCACATTATTCATAATAGCTCCATCAACTAGTGAATGGATAAAATATATTGTATTCTTAGAATGGAATACTATTAGGCAATGAAAAGTAACAAAGTATACATACATACTACGACATGAAAGAATCTCAAAATTATGCCAAGTGAAATAAGCCAGCTGCAAAATATCGTATATTGTACAATTTTATTTATGTGGAAGATACTGGAAAAGCAAATCTATGGAGACAGATTAGTGGTTTCTTGGAGTTTCAAGGATCTTTTGAAGTGGAATAAATGTTCCAAAATTGAATTAGCATGATGTGGCACAACTCTGTAAATATATAGTATATTAAAAGACATTGAATTGTACCCCTAAAATGGATGAACTTTATGCTATGTAAATAAAACCTTAATTAAGCTGCTTTAAGGAAAATCAGTCATGAATTGGACAGTAAGCAATAAATGTTACTAAACAGATAATTTTTTATATTTGAATAGAGTAAGTTTAATATAAAAAGTTATTAACTATCACAAGGGAGTAACTGTACAGGTGTAAAGAGAACTCTTCGATATTCTAGGACTGAGAATAACAAGGTAGGAATAAACTTTAAAGATGGTATGTTCCTCCACAAGGCTGGTTGGTATTCAGACCTTGTTGGAGAATATGTGTTTGCAGCACAGGAGGTGGGAGTTCTCTGGGCAGCCCAGGCCAGGCAGAAAACACTGGTGTGGAGGCAGCCACAGCTGGCATGCCAAGATACAGAGAGAGTCAAAGTATCAGGAATCTGCTCACTGGCAGGCAGCGTGATACCTGAAGTATGCAGTGTCTCCAGCTAAGGGTCTCAGGAAATTACCCTCGGGGTAATCCTCACATCAACTCTGAAAAGAAGGAATTACTAGCCTCTTTTGCTTCGTTGGAGGAAACAGGCTCAGAAAATTAAATTCCTTGCAAAACAGTCCACACAGAGTCTGTGCTAATGGAGCTAGGTCTTCTTGATGTCAGAGCTGACACCTCCCCACCATGTCTTACAGTAAGGTGGAATGCAGTGAGAGAACAGTTCTTTCATGATTTCCACAGGCAAGTATTTTTACATCAAGGTTCAAAGTTTTACCTGTTCATCTACTTCTTGAAAACTGTCAACATCAGTGCCGTTTGTTTCAAACTTTCCACATGTGCCGCTCAGAGATGAGCTGCTATCACTTATGCTGCTTTCTGGGGTTCCTGTGACACTGTCAGTAGCTGGCCGTGAAGACACAAAGAGGCTGATGTTATCAAAATCATCGTCACAGAACCTGTTCTCAGCATCCACTTTCTGTGTTTTTGCTGGATTGTAGGGTTTTAGGAAGGAGGAATACACATATCCTTTTACAACTGGATAGGAAATAAAAAGAAAGAAGAACCAAAGTCATGTGTATATGCTTTCCAAATGTGTATTTAGAGAGGCACACAAAGGACCCCGGGAAAATCTTAAAAGACAGTTGGGAGTTCTGGAAAAAAACTTACTTCCTGTGTCAACAAGCCACCTGCCTGTACTCCCCAGTGGGTCTTTCTGTTCCATCACAGCCACCAACTCTCCTTCCAGAAGATTGATGTCATATTCTTGTGTAGCATTGCACTTGCGCTTAGCTTGGTAAAGTTCCTCTGTGCTGTATGTGGACAGAAGTTTGGAGCGGTGAATGTCATTTTGACGTGGCATCTCTGGCTGGGAGAAGAAGTTTGGTTTAGATAGATGTACAAAAAAACCCTAACTGAATTGATAAATATGTTTTCTCTGGAGATTTTTCAAATGTAGAAGTCCTACATTGATTTGGGGTTAATTCTAGATGAAGGCATAGATCAGGCTATTATCATGAAGTACCTAGCTGAACGAGTCAGTGAAAAATTCTCTAATAAGCACACGAGGGCAGTGTTGTAGAGAAGAAAGAATAAGAAGGCAGAGGTTCTAATCCCTCAAGGATGCTGAGGAACTTTTAAACTATTTGCCTTGTGTAGATAATCTCTTGCATATTAAGCACTTGTTAAATAATATTCAATTGAATACATGTTTATGTCTTTTTCTGGGAAATAATTTCAAAAAATTAGGCAGGAGTCAAGATGCCTACCCTTTCCTGCTTTGGCACTAAGCCACTTCATCAATGGAGCCTGGATATCTTATCTATAAAATGAAAGGGTTGGATTATATAATCTATCTCTATAACTTCTTATTCAACAAATATGTCAAATGTCACAAATACCATTTTAGGCACTTTAGGGATACATTATGTACAAAACAAAAAAACCTATGATTTTATGAAGTTTGTAGTATAAAGGTTGAAATAGATAAGAAATTATGCACATAAGTAGGTAAATTATAGGATATTAGAATGAGGTAAATGATAATGGAAAATAATGTGATACTACCGTGTGAACAAGGCAAAGCAGTGCTAGTCGTCATTGTCATGAGTGCTGCCAAACTCACCGGAATCTGCACAGGCTTCTTCTTTTCAAAACTAAGTTTCCTCTCAATAAAGGTAGCGCTGTTGTCTTTTACAAAACTCAGATTTTGAACTTCTTCTAGTACTCGACTGTGAATCTCAGAAATGCTTGAGACCAACAGTGGCACCTAGGGTAGAAGGATATGGCATTGTTTACAAACAACTAGATGACCATATTAGGTATTGAATTTAGTAGAGTTGTGATAAGTTGAGAAAGTATAAGACAGCTCCACAGTGAATAATTAGGGTAACATTAGAGCTTCTACCTAAAGATAATCTAATTTTCTGTCTCTAGAAATCCCACTAAAATAATGGGATAAATTTTTGAAGGTTATAGCCAAAATAAAAAAAATACAAAAGAGAAAAAATAAAGTTTTGGAAGGATCAGGAACCTATGGCAGTCAGTATCTCCACTGTGGTGGGGTAAGATTAGTGGGAAGGGGAAAGTGAAGAAGCACTGATTAAAAGGCTGTGCTTTTTATGGCCAGTAAATATATTAAAAAATATTCAACATCACTAATCATCAGGGAAATGCAAGTCAACACCACAATGAGGTATCAACTCAGTTAGGAAGGCTATTACCAAAAAGAAAAAATAACAAATGCTTTGTGAGGATGCAGAGAAAAGGGAACTTTTGTACACATGGGAATGTAAACTAGGGTAGCCACTACAGAAGCAGTATATTTTTCTGTATATATCTGTTTTTTACAGAAACAAAAGTATTATAAAAATAGAGCTACTACATGACCCAACAATCCCACTACTGGACATTCATCCAAAGGAGAGAAAATCAGTATGTTGAAGACACATCTGCATACCCATTTGTATTGCAGCACTATTCACAATAGCCAAGGCATGGAATCAAACTAGGTATTCAACAGTGGATGAATGGTAAAGAAAATGTGATGTATATACCCAAGGACATACTATTCAGCCATAAAAAGAATGAAATCCTATCATTCACAGCAAGATGAAAGGAGCTGGAGTGACATAAGCCAAGAACAAAAAGCTAAATACCTCATGTCCTCATTCATATGTGGAAGCTAAAAGAAGTTGATCTCATAGAAGTAAAAGTAGGACAGGAGATGCTAGAGCTTGGAGGCTAGCAGGAAGGGAGAAATAAATTTGTTCAAGGATACAAAATTACAGTTAGAAGTAAGTTCTGTGTTCTCTACCACTATAGGATAACTATTTTTAACAATAATACAGAGTTTCAATAGTTAGGAGAATATTGAATGTTCCAAACATAAAGAAATGACAGATACTGGAAGTGGTAGATATGCTAATTACCCCGATCAGATCAGTCTACGTATATATCAAAACATGTATCCCATGAATATGCACAATTATTTTTCAATTAAAAAGCTTTAAAAAGTCAGTTTTTTTGGCATGATGTTCAATGGAATCCGTGTCCTTGCCCCCTAAAAACTGGGTGAGCCTTTATGATGGCCTCAATGAACAGAATATTGCAAGGAATAGGACAGTGGATGTAATTCTGTCTGATTTTCAAGATTAAGCTACAAAACAATCACGCAGTTTCTGCTGGTCTCTTGTGGGACACTGTCTCTGGGAGCTTTTAGTCACCATGGAAGAAGTGCAGATGTGCTGTGGCCACCATAGAGAAAGGCGACATTTAAAGATCAGAGAGAGAGAGGTGTCTTAGGAGGCCCAGCTGTTTCAGTTCCCTGCTGTTTGGGTCTTCCATCATAATCCCATCATTGACTTCAGACATGGACCTGAGGAAATCTTTGAAATGACTTCAGTCCCAGCTGTTATCTAGCTGCAATCTCTGAGAACCATCAACCTGAGCCCAGTGAACCCAGAGCCATGAGTAAATAATAATAAATGACTATCGATTGTTTCCTTATACCATGTTTTGTGTAATTTGTTATATAGTTAAAGACAACTAGAACTGTTTTCTTTTCTTTTCTTTTTTTTTTTTTTTTTTTTTTGAGACAGAGCCTCAAGCTGTCACTCTGGGTAGAGTGCTATGGCATCACAGCTCAAAGCAACCTCCAACTCCTGGGCTTCAGTGAGTCTCCTGCCTCAGCCTCCCAAGTAGCTGGGACCACAGGCACCTGCCACAATGCCCAGCTATTTTTCGGCTGCAGCCATCATTGTTGTTTGGTGGCCCAGGCTGGATTCAAACCCACCACCTTAGCTATATGTGGCTGGTGCCTTAGCCACTTGAGCCACAGGCACCGAGCCTGGAACTGTTTTCAAAGCAATTGGATCCCAAGACTCTTTATATCAGTGAAGTTGGGTGATTGTCTCTTCCTTGCCGTGGCAGATGATGTTTTCTTCTCTGTAAATGGTAAAGAGTTTATGGAGTAGGGGACACAGGACACAAATAGGGTGGAGGATTCTTACTGGAAACAAGGTAATTAAGAGAATAGATGTACACTGAGTGCAGAGACTCTCCCCCCAAAGTGTGCCAGTCAGACTGTTACCCCACACAAACAACTTGAATAGAATATATATCCACTAAAAACCTGAATGTTAATAGCAGCATTAGTTATCATATATAATAGTCGAAAAGTGGAAATAACTCAGTGTCCATCAAGTGATGAATGACTAAGTAAAGCGTGGCCTATCCATACCATGGAATATTACTTGTCAGTAAAAAGAATTAAGTACTGAAACATACTACAAAATAAATGAACCTTGAAACATTATACTAAATGAAAGAAGCCAGTAACAAAGAACTCCATATTATATGACTGAATTTATACAAACTGTCTAGAATAAGGAAATCTATAGAGGCAGAAAGTAAACTGATAGTTACCTAGGGCTGGAGTGGTTGAGGAGAAATGTGGATGAGAACAGGAGGGGATGACAAATGAGTCAAAATTGATGCTTGGGCAACTCTTATGAATATGCTAAAAATCTTTATACTTTTAAGTATAAAGTGTTCTTTGAGTGTATGGTATATGAATTATATTACAATAAAGTTGTTACCAAAGAAATAGGGACCTGGTTATAGGTCATGATACAGACATGCAGTAGATTACCATAAAGCTGTAAAGGAATGAGGAAGCTCTCTATGTACTGATGTGGAAATAACCCCAGGATATGTTGTTAAAAAGCAGATTGCAGAATGGTGTATATAACATGGTAGTTTGGGGGTTAGTTTTAGAAATTAAAAACAGGTATTTGCATTCATTTTTATTGGTGTAAAGAAGCCCTAAATGGATAAAAAATAAATATGGGGGAGGGGGGATGGGATGCTAGGAGGATGGATATGTATGTGAGACTGCTTATACATGTTTATATAGTTTTTTACTTTGAATCATGTAAATACAGCATCTGTTCATTCAATTTAATTTAAAGTATAAGTTAAAAGTTAATTAAATACACAACAGAAAATAAAGCAGGGACAATTAGTTCTGCTCCTGGTGTCCATTGAATAGATTAACAGCTGAATGAGACGTATATAACTTGAGAGGAAGGGCTAACAAATTGAGCTGATGTTTTTACTTTGATATCAAGTTGTAAATGTCTTTCTTCCTCATCAGTAAAATAATGATAATAAAATAGTATTCTTAGGTGAATGTAAGGTGTACACACACACACACACACACACACACACACACACACACCCCTCCAAGCTTCTCCTCCTAGAACAAAAATGAAAGCAAAACAAAGACTGGCTTGACAGTTATCCTGTCTCTCTTATTATGCTGAATTAGCCTTCTTTTAAAAGCCACATCTTATTTTCTTTTTACAAATTTTACTTTGTAAATATTCTTCCTCTTTTAGTTGGACAAAAAGTATGACCTAATAAAAGCCACATCTTAAATAGCCATGCTTGACATCTAAGAACTGTGAATTAGGGAAGGAATATAGAATATGAATCAATAGCTTCAATGTAGTATCAGGCAGGTGGAGCAAAATGTTTGGTACTTAAAGAGGAATCTCCAAAAAAGATCTATCAAAGTGTAAGTCATAGCAAACCTGAATTAGGAAACTCTCTTTTAGTTCCTATGGGGAAGAAAGATGAGGAGCAAAAGACCATCTGACTGGCTTCAGTTAAAATACATCAAACCCTCCCCCCCACCACCACATGCACCTGACACCACACATGTGCATACTCTGGACAGTTGTTTTCTAGGGGTATGGTTTCTAGTAGGCCTAGTAGGCCAAGGTGCTGTGCTTACCGGCAGCACCATGGAATAAGCCTGCTGTGCCAGGCGCATCAGCTCCCGGAGAAGGGTGATGAAGCTGCACAGGCAGTTCAGCAGAATCCTCCTGGCAGCCTGGTTAAACACCTGGAGCTCTTCCACCAGTTGGGCATTGAGGGCCTCATATTCCCTTTTGGCCAAGTCTGACTCATCTCCTGCAGACCGCTGCAGGTAGCTGTTGTAGTCCAGCAGTTTGTCATAGCGTTTCTGGATGAGCTTGTGAGGTCCTGGGAATAAGGACAGCAGGGCTGACAGGGGTGTCAGGACGAGCCTCTGTAAGTGAGCTGCCTGCCAGAAGAGAAAACCATCTCATTACAGAGGAAGGAACAATCCATACCATGTCCAGAACTATCAGCAGGCTCATCTCTTCCGTTCAGGAGCACATGGACAAACAGGAAAGCATCTAACCAAGTTAAAGAGGATCTGATCATTTTTTATGTCTAGCTAAATCTATACAAGGACTTGAAACAACAACTCTAGGCTGTTAATGTTGAGCCTGAAGAGGAAGACAAAAGTTAAAGCTGCTCATCCACAACACAGCTCTGTCTTTCTCTTTATGGCCATTGGTTGTGTTACTGGGGTCATCTTTCATACTTTCCCGTTCCCCTTCTTTCTAATCCCAGAGCCAAAATTGAGCCATTCCAGCACATGGGGGTGAGGAGTAGTAATCTCAACCTTTTACTGCCAAGACTGTGTAACAGATTCACCAAGTCCCTCCACCCTTTGCTGGCAGCAAAAGGAACATAGGTGACTGTTCCTCTTATACCAGCCACAAATTCCTGGCTGCTGTGGGGACTTGCTTTTGGCAGTGGAATTTGATCCCCAACACAAATTGTAGTCTCTTAGTATAAATATTTTACTCTAGAGACAGAAAGTACCACAGAATTCTATCTTCCTTTCAGAATACATTGAAGGATTAAACTGAAGCTAGTCTGTGTCTGAAATTGTTACATTTTTAGGTCTGAATCATTGAAAATGAACTTCGTGTTAATGCCCAACCCCATGTCATCACTAGATCATTTAATTTCTTCTATGTCTCTTTCTTTCCTCTATTCTGAAATGCACTAGTATTCTATGTTTGCTGATTGCCCTACTTTATCCTTTATCATATATGCTTGGGTTACATTATATTATGATATGTAATTTGAAGGTGGATTTCTCTTTTATACCCCTAAGGATGTCATAGGAAATCAGCACCTGAGCACTAGCTTGTACTAATTAATTTAAATGCCCCCTAGTAACTTCAAACTGACAGGAAGTCTAGAAGAGAGGGAAACCAATCTCTTTTTGGCACCAGCAATAGCCAACACAGATTAATTTTGATGTCTAGCTTATTCAGTAATCAATGTACACCTACGAACTGTTTAATGAATCCCCTGACTAAGCAAAGAATCTATTCTATGTGGGATAAATTACTGTTTGTAAGTTGACTGGATTCAACAGGCAATCTAACTACAGAATTACAAGATAATTACTATATATACCATATACAGAGGATACCAGAAAATGTATGCACATTTTAAGAAAGGAAAAAACTATATTAAAATCATAATACTCAAGTTATATTTGGCTCCTGCAATTACAACAGGTGCTCAGACATGACTTGTATTCATCTTTTTTTTAATTGGCATATATTGAGTATTACAATTTTAATACAGTTTTTTCCTTTCTTAAAATGTGTATACGTTTTTTGGTACCCTTCCTGTATTTGCATTTTGGTGTGTGTGTATCTCCAGTAATTCATAAACATGAGCTGATTCACCTGTGCATAAGAACAGTTAGAAGAAATGAGAATCAGATTTTAATACTTTGTCCAACATAAAATGTGTGGACAAATATCATTCATGATTAGATAGGAACAAGTCTTCTGCCTTTAAATAGATATTGAATTCTTAATATCTGATTTTTAAAAAGTTCTACGTATGTTATCCATTAAAAAATTACTTTATATTAAACGTTCTAATAGTTACTTTAATTTAGTGTAATTAATCATCTTGTGGTTTTATGCACGATAGGCAGAACACCTCTGTCTTCTTTCTGTCAAATTCTGGAGCATGCTTGCTGAGGCAGACATGCCATGCTCTCAGGTGGTACTTAGTAAATACTTACTAAATGAATTGGAATTAAGCTAAAGAGATTTTTCTTAAGGACTTTTCTAAAATGTGCTCTCTGTGATTAAATCCAGAAAATATGTAAAGAACTAGCCACACTTTTTCTATTAAATATATGCTATAAAATCTTGTATCTGTCTATGTATCTGTCTGTCTTACCTACCTACTTCTCTGCCTATCCACTTACCGATTTGTGAATTTGCCTATTTCTCTATCATTATAGTTCAGATGTAATTCTAACTTTTCATTCCTCAGTGGCTGAAAAACAAGATGCTTCTCTGTGGTGCTCTACAAGAGTGGAGAATGTGTTATTTCTTAGGGTTTGGAAATATGTGGGGCTCTTCACTGGTTGTCACAATGACTTGACATGGGGGATGCTACTGAGATTTTGAGCTGGTAGGCCAGGATTGCTAAATGTCCTCCAGTGTAAGGATCACTCGGTGAAGATTTGACTGACCTAAAATAACAATAATGCCAGCACGTAGATGTCACTTTCAAGATGAAGGCATCTATTCCATATATATCTTTTAAGTAATTCTTGAAATATTACTATGAAATAATATTACCCATAGAAACACAAAGCACTAAGTTAATACCACCCAGACTAGCTTACTACTCATGTATTTTATTGGTTCAAACATGTTTTTATGATTCCCAAGCCTTTTTTTTTTACAGAATTTTTTTTTAAATTAAATAATAGCTGTGTACATTAATGCAATCATGGGGTACAATGTGCTGGTTTTATATACAATTTGAAATGTTTTCCTCAAACTGGTCAACTTAGCCTTCATGACATTTTCTTAGTTACTGTGTTAAGACATTTATATTCTACACCTAGTAAATTTTACATGCACCCTTATAAGATAGTTATAAGATGCACTGTAAGTGTGGTCCCACTAATTACTCTCCCTTCACTCATCCTCCCCTTCCACTCGCCTCCTTCTCCCTTTTCCCCTTCTTCTTGGGCTGTATTTTTACTCAGTTTCATAGTAAGACTGAGTACATTGGATACTTTTTCTTCCATTCTCGAGATACTTTGCTAAGAAGAATATGTTCCAGCTCCATCCATGTAAATATGTAAGAGGTAAAGTCTCCATCTTTTTTAAGGCTGCATAGTATTCCGTGGTGTACATATATCACAATTTATTGATCCATTCATGTGTTGATTGGCACTCGGGCTTCTTTCATGACTTAGGAATTATGAATTGGGCTGCAATGAACATTCTGGTACAAATATCTTTGTTATAATGTGATTTTTGGTCTTCTGGATATATACCTAGTAGAGGAATTGTAGGATTGAATGGCAGGTCTATTTTTAGATCTCTGAGTGTTAACATCTTTCCAAAAGGAACATATTAGTTTGCATTCCCACCAGCAATGTAGAAGTGTTCCCTTTTCTCCATATCCACGCCAACATCTCTGGTTTGGGGATTTTGTGATGTGGGCTAATCTTATTGGAGTTAGATGATATCTCAAAGTAGTTTTGATTTGTATTTCTCTGATGATTAAGAATGATGAACATTTTTTCATGTGTCTGGAGGCCATGGGCCTGTCTTCTTCAGGGAAGTTTCTCTTCAAGTCCCTTGCCCACCCTGAGATGGGATCACTTGTTCTTTTCTTGCTAATATGTTTGAGTTCTCTGTGGATTCTGGTTATTAAACCTTTGTCAGAGACATAACCTGCAAATATCTTCTCCTATTCTGAGGGATATTTTGCTTGCTTTACTTACTGTGTTCTTAGCTGTGCAGAAGCTTTGCAGTTTGATCAGGTCCCAATAATGTAT
>CAUYQV010000967.1:0-40062 GCA_963574575.1 Galagoides demidoff
CACATATACCACCCCCCCCACATACACCCCCACACACACATACACCACCACCACCCCACATACACCCCCACACACACATACACCACCCCCCCACATACGCTACTCCCCCACACACATACACCACCCACCACACACGCATGCACCACCCCCCACACTTACACCACCTACACACATACACGACCACCCCCACATACACACACACATACACCACCACCCCCACACATACAAATGCACACCATATTTGCAGGCAGCTATTTATAAATGAGGCAAGGTGAGAAGAGAAGCTCTGAAATAGAAATAATTTTGTAATTTCTGATCTGGTATTTTAAAAAATAATAAATTGCTAAGATTAATTGTGGGAGTGAAAGAAAAATATAAGCAAATTTGTTTACTTTGGATAACTTGAAATGTTATCCATAGTAAAACAAAACTCTCCAAAAAGACTTGGACAATTTTAAAAGTGAGTAGTACCGAAACAAAAAACTATGAGAAAACTCTCATATTATTTATTCTTAGGAGAAAGAAAAAAAAAAGAAACCTCCCAAAGTCTTATGAACTGGCCCCTCTAATATACACGGCTTATGGGCCATTTGTATTTCTTCTTTTTCTTACCCATTTTTTTTCCCTACTAGGGTTTTATCCTTCGATTTACCTGGTTGGGTACTATTTTGACTCTAAGTACTCAACTGGGAAAATAAAACCAACACACTCAAGCTAGAAAAGTATATGCTAGGAGGGGCTAAAGCCCTTTGTGGACAGGTGGGTGAGGGGTTTAGAGAAATGAATTCCCCTTCAGAACAGGTATTCAGGAGAGGTCTTCATTCTTGGGCAGGCCTGTCACAGGGTGGAACCAAGACTAAATGTGAGGCAGACCCCAGCCATTGTGAGGCTTCTTGATCCTCTCAAGCCTTCCAGTTAAATCAAAGAGAGAGAGCTACTAAAAGACCAGGTATACAATTCCTCAAAACTCTGAAAATTATAGGAAAACAGGTCCAGATCTATGAAGGATAGCTTCTTATAACAGCTGGTCTAAATTTTGCCTGGGTTTTGAACTAACAAGAAAAGAAAAATCAATCTCTTTCATGTTAAAGCGTTCTGTACTTTATTTCACTGACAATGAAGATTGTTCCATTTAAGAGACGAGAGCGAGGGAGGAAAAAACAGGAGGAGGAGGAAGAGGGTAGGGAGGAGGCAGAGAGAAGGGAAAATCACTGTTTCATTAACTCTTGTGTTGGCCTGAATCACTGAACATGAAACTGTATAAAATTGGATTTAGTGTTTTTGATTAAACATCCCTTTGCCCTTCTAAATTTTTCTGAGTTGTGGATTTCTTTATCCTCCAAAAATATTTGCATGGTATGGGTATCAGGTTTTCTTTTCCCATCAGCAAAGTACCATTGTTAAATTTCAAGGTATGAAACCAAACAAGGATAGCATCGTAGCCTTGAATTAAAATCCTCTCAAGGGTGACTTTCCGGAACACTTCTCAGAACATCAGCAAGAAAACGGACACCCTCTGTGCACAAAGGGCCCTGAAAACGTGGTTTTCAGAATGTATCCCCCTTCCTCTCAGGGCTTCCTGAAGGCAGGCTGGATTTCCAGGTTTATTGATGATGTCATTGGCATTGTGGTTGATACTGTTTCTTGTCAGAACTTGCTGTGAAAATAAGAAAAATAGTAAACAAGTCTTGAGCAGGAGCCAGGGGCTGCACTAAATTGTTTACATACATGATTTAGAATGCTTTTATTCTGGAATCTAGACTTCTAGTGATTACATTCCCAAACCTTAATCCCACTTCATGGAATGTCCAAGCATCTGTTACTAGGCAGGATTTTCATTTAAAGTCTGCCAGTCTACCAAGGAATCTAGAGTAATTCCTTGAACTCTGAATACTATAAACCTAATAATGATTGACCAAATCCCTTCTCAAAAAAACAAACCAAAAAAAAAAAAAAAAACAAATATAAAACACTAACCAATTACCTGTGATTGCAAAACAGATTCACAAACAGAAACATCTCGTACTCAAGACTTAACCTCCGTATCCCATTTTAGGACAAAGTATATTAAATTATTTTTGCAGGCTGTCTATCATAGGTGTATATAGCTTCTGAAGAAAATCATGGAGGGGTTCTATTTCTGAGAATCTTCAGAATAATCTTGTAGAAAAAAAAAATCCCCAAATGGAATTCTTAAAAAGTAGGTAATATGAATGTCTGCTAGTCTTCATCTCGTGCACACCTGGCATCATGGTGCATCAGTCTCTGCTCAATATGGCTCACCTAAAGGCCACGGGGACACAGAACCCCCAACCACATGCTTTCCACCTTCTCTGCACTCTTCATAGTCCTTGTAGGTGGTGAAATGCAGGATTTTACCCTTTCAGACTCTTATTCTCCTATTAAGAAGAAACCTTAGCTGAATCATTTGGTGGTTTCCCATTTTTCATCCATTTGGGGAACCAATTCTAGACGTGTGTGGGAGGTAAGATGAGGAGGAAGTAGGAATCGTGACTTTTTTAATTGAGTGCAGGTGACAGGTGGGTCCACGGAGCACAGTAGCGAGGACTGTCTCAATTTAGGATCTCCTGGAAGCAAACTCTAAAAA
Source organism: Galagoides demidoff (assembly GCA_963574575.1). NCBI lineage: Eukaryota > Metazoa > Chordata > Mammalia > Primates > Galagidae > Galagoides > Galagoides demidoff. The sequence goes on from CAUYQV010000967.1 coordinate 2,609, forward strand.
AACAATTCCAGTCCAAGTAGAGCTCAGTGGGGAGTGGAAGAAAATGCAGCCAGTAGGGGGGGAATCAAGGCAGGAAAAAGAAGTTAGAAGATACAGGGGGTGTCGTCCAGTCAGTCATCCTGGGGGATGGCTCTGGCTTAATTAATCTCCCTGGAGAGACTTTCTGGCAGCCAGTGTAGAACCCGTACCTCCATGTGTGGTCCTGTCTGAGGGGCTGGGGAAATGGAGCATTTATACACCAGCCTCTTTCACCATTGTTTGAGGAATGCTTTAGAGGGATGTTAACTCCCCATGTCTACCAACCCTCCATGCAGTGGTCAACATAGACATTAGGGGTTAAAGGAGCCCCCGCAGGTAATGAAGTAAGGTGCTGGTGGCTGGAAGTTGGGGGTCAGCTTTCATAGCAGGATTAAAGATGAGGAAGGATTGGCAGGGTGTCAAAGACATCTGCTCAGCATGTGAGCATTGCCCTCTCCCCCGGGAGACCTTACCTTGCGGCTAGACCTTAAACTACATCACGTCATCACCTAGTGGGCTCTCCAGTTTCTCCTCTTAAATGGGACTGAATGTGCTGAGTGGAGAGATACAGGAGAGGAATCAGCAGCACGTTTGATTCATACACAAACTCTCCTGTTTCTCTAAAGCTTGTGTGTGTGTGTGCATCAGACACCCAGAGGTTTCTTCAGTAACTTGCATCTTCAACCAGTGGATAACTTTGAAGATCTTTTTTCAAACTCTTGATTGGGCTCGAGAGACTCATCGATATCTCTCCCTGGATTAAAGCTTCCGATGCTTTCTGCAGCCTCCTGAAATTGCTACTGAAAGGCGCAAGATGAACATCAAACTATTTTGCCACATAGCACGATTTTTTTTCTTTTGTAAGATGCAATCACCAGTTTAATCATGTTCACATTTGCGAAGGGAGGACTTTTGGTGGGTAATACACTTTGAGAAATTTGGGGAAAGATAAACTCCAAATGGAAATACATTATCTCAGCCATCGGCTGTGTTGCCCTCATTATCGTTATGTTACCATTTGCAGGAATGCTTATCTGCCTTATAACTCATCCGTAAAAGTGGAGATGGCGAAGTTGAAAGTCAGAATAATCGGAACAAGACACGGACAAAGCTACTTGGCACCCGAGATACTCCCAGCCAGGGGTGGCAGCTGAATCTTTAAAAACACCAGGATCTTTCCTGACCCACTTCCATTGTTCCTGTGAATGTTCTTTCTGTCACATACACCAGGTGAGAAGGACCTTGCCTCATCCACAGCCTGGCTGTTATGAGACTAGGTTCAAATCTCGTTATTTGACCAACTACCTGTTCTTTGGGTTCTCTATTTCTCTTATGTGTTTGCAAAAAAAAAAATACAGAGAGAGAAAGAAAAGAAAAAAAGAAACTGGGACTTGTCATAAAATAAGGAAATTTATTACTATGTTTATTACTCTTAGCCCAAAGGATATCTATTATGGTGGACATAATATAGTCATCCGCCTAAATGGATTTTAGCTTGGACAGGATTAAAGCTGAGCTTTGTTTTGTTTTGTTTTTGCCATTTGCTATGTGGCTGTTGTTTAGGCCGTCATCGGACCCCTTGGCATGTAGCTGAGAAAGAAAGTTCAGAGGGTGATGTTCTGACAGCGAATTGGTGTCATGACTATACCCATTGAAGGGGAGTCTCCGGGAAATTTGCGCTTTTCCCCTGGGTTGGTTCGCTGAAAAGATCAACTTATAGTTATGGTAGATTAATAAGAGGAAGGTTTATTTCCAAATACCATGAGCATGGGGGAACTGCAAGAATGATTTCCCAAAGTTTCAGTGATAGTCTGGCTTTTAAAGATGCTTTTAGAAGGGAGGGCAGAGAGAAACTGGATAGTATACCTGTAGCAAGTGGTTGTTAAGGGGGGCTGGGTAGATGGAGGGAAACAGATTGACTAGTACCTGAACCTGAGAGACAGGGATTGTGCTTCCCAGGACCTCAGGGCTAGGACTATCAGCATATGATAAGGAGTCTAGCAGCCTTTTTTTTTTTAATTGAATGGTAACTATGCACATTAATGCACTTCTGGGGTACAGTGTGGGGTTTTCACACACAATCCAAACACTTCCATCAAACTGGTTAACATAGCCTTCATGTCATTGTCTTAGTTATTATTTTAAAACGTTCACATTCTACTCTTAGAAAGATTCACTTGTACCCCTGTACGATAAACCTCAGACGTGATCCCTCCATAGCAGCCCTTTAAGATAGAGGAAGTCTTCGTTCAATGTTCCCTGATTATGAAACTTTTAATTCAAAATAATCTTTATACCAAGGAATCATATTTTGGGTAAAATTCTCTTAGCTCCTTCACCATAATCCTGGCAACTCAATAAATATTCACTTGGATTGGGCAATCTGTGATTTGCCTTATGGAAGGCTGACGCTTAAAATCACGCTTAGTGGTGGGTCAGCCCAAGAACAGTAAGAATTGTTGACAGCGAGAAGCAGAGGTGGTTGGCTGGAGGTTAGGGGGGGCAAGAGGACTTGGGGATCAGCAGCAGCCATTCTAACATTGCTTATCTGAAAAGAGCAGGGAAAGAAGAGATTAATACCACCTGAGGGTGTGTGTTTGGGGAAACACACATCCCTTTCTCTTTCCAGCTCATCCTTCAGTGCCTCCGCAACAGAGAACCAGGTGTATTTCTTTGATTAGGAATGTGGGATGAAAATGCAGTCTTAGTTACCAAGAATGGCAAATGAAAGCTTTTGTGTGTGGTCTTTAAAATGCTGATGCATGGGAACCAGCCAGCTGCAGCAGGTGGGAATAGCAGAGTTTTCAGGAGATTGTGTAAGAGGGAAACAGCCCCAGGCAAGAAGGACTTTCATTTTCCATTGTTACGGGAGAAAAGAGGAAAGGGAGAGAAAGGATTCACCCAAGTCTAGACATTCTATTTTCTCTGTGAAATAGGATTAGAAGGGAAACTCTATTTGCTTTCTTTAGAGTTTCCATCATGAGAAGACTTCTATGACATCCTCACTCCATCGCGTGGAAGGAGAGGTCCGTCCAAGTGGTCAGCGAAGGTCACACTCCTGTTACCAGTGGCACATGACCTTTGATTGAATATATTCAATATATGTGAGCCTTGAGAGCACATATATTTAACACCTGCACACGGGTCGTCCCCTCCTCCCTACACCCCTCTCCCACTTCCTGTACATCTTCCCTGGTGATATACCTAAGAACTTGTTCCAAATCTGTTTGCCTTTTCTCTCTCTCTCTCAACTGAAAATGAACAAAGAAGCCAAGAGAAGTGATGAATTTTCAAATGTGCCAAAGAAGCCTAAGTCCTCTTCCGAGAGTCAGAAAAGACCAGGTATCCAGGGACGAAGGGGAGGATTTCTGAACTTACACTGTGGAGAATGGGATACAGAGCTCTGCGCTTCATTAGTCCTGGAAACACAATGACAGAAGATACGTGGTTCCTGACCTCAAGGAGCATGACGCTTGGCATGTGTACAGGGTGGAAAGTGGGAATCTCCGTATACTTTAGCTTCTGTTGAGAAGGAAAACAACAGGCAATTGGGTTTGTGTGATCCCTGTTTGGAGTCGAAGGGGAGATTTCAATCCAGGTCAGAGAAGGCTTCAGGCAGCAGGCGTTATTCCAGCTGAAAATAACCAGTAAAGAAGGGCAATGGGGAAAAGTATGCAGACAGAGGCAGCAGGGGATGGAAATCCCAGAGGCAAGAGAAGGCGTGACTTCGGTGGGCGGACAGTAGGGTTTCACTGTTGTTAAAGCATTGCCTTTCCTCTGTTTGTCCAGCGAGGCAACTATAGCTAGGACGTTCAAGTGATTTCCCCAAATTCACAGAGTTAATAATGCAGAGAACCTAAGCCTTGGGACTCATAACCCAGTGCTGGTTTTTAGTACACCACCCATTCCTGCTTCCCCACTGCCCTACTGCCGAGTCCCCTTAAGATAAGGACCCACCTTGCTGACTCTTTTTAGCTCATCCTCCTGCCTCCTTCCAAAGATGAGCGTGAAGATGGAAGCAAAGAGAAATGAAACTTCCCAACTTGGGGCAAAGGCGCCATATGTCTTCTAACTCCTGGGCACTGCAGGGAGCCCCTTTAATGACTTTCCTAATTCTGCACCCCCTCCCGCCCTTGCATTGCAATGTTGGCTGCACATATGGTGCCTCTCCCTTCCCGAGAAATTGCTTTTACTGATATCGTTTCCTGTCACAACCTTAATATTCTTTTAATGTACTGCCACTGCTTACTGCAGAGCTAATCTGTTATCCCTTGTTATGGAGGCCTCATTCCACACGCCAGAACAGAGAATCCTGTCTCTGAACTAACACGTCATGTGTTAGTTCTAAACTCTGACTTTAGAATGCTGCACAGGATATTCTGGGATGTGAAATTCTGCGTGTCCCTAAGTGCATGACTATGTTGGTTACTTTGGGTGACTTTCCACTGCTGGTTATAACAGCAAGGACCACAGTAAAATCAAAATCATGCCGTTTTTGAAAAAATGATTTTACGTAGCTAAAAAGTCCGACCTTCGAGTGGAATATACGTAACGCTGGATCAGGTAGGTAATTAAGGACCAGGGGTTGCAGATGGCTCCACTCTACTTTTTGCAGGGTTTGTTTCATTCTTCCTTGGGGCACAGTGTTGGCTCCAAAATGACTGCCAGCAGCAACTAGGGTTATGAGTTTCCCCGTTTATAATAAGCAAGAGAGAGAATATCTCCACCCAGAGGGCCCCCAGTAAATGACCTTAAATGCACCATATGCACATCTGTCCTGTGACCAGGGGCAGGTGATGTATAGCTTGGTTAAAATCAACTGTTCTAAACCTCAGGTTCCAATCTTTAGGCAACACAGTAGGAAAGGAGAAGTGAATGCTGAACTAGCCACCAATGTGTGGCTTTTAGGAAGACATCATGGAGCCAAAGATTTAGACCCCAACTGCCTGCGTTTTAAATACTAGCTCTTGAGAAAATCACCTAATCTCTCTGTGCACCATTTTCCACATTTGCAAAATGGGATTAGCATAAGAATAAGCTAGTTCACTAATTTCAAAAGGGCACATTCTTAGTGTTGCACTTAAAGGGCTTCCAAAGGCTGACTGAAGACTAGGATGGGGGTACTTTGCTTCATTGAGGGGGACTGTCCCCTCCAAACTCCACAGCTATGTGAAGCACCACCTTTAGTTAAATGCTTCCAATTTTAAAAATTGCTTCCAGCTATACCATAAGAACATGAGGCTGGTGGAGAAGGGGCTCTTTGGTACAAGAAAGAAGGGGCTCTTACATAAGAGGAAACTGAGATTCAGAGTCATTCAATAACTTGCCTGAGTGGAACATATAAATCAATGACAAAGGTTGTCTTCTGATTTCAGAGTGAGTAGTCACTTGCTTTCAGGGAAAGTGGTCCCTTGAGTCCTTAATGTATTTTTTTAAGGAGCTATAACTGCACTGTCCTCTACAATGTGTGCAACCTACGTGACACTATCTAAATTTATATTAAATTTATATGAGTTAAAATTTAAAATTAAAACTTCAATTCTTTAATTAAATGAGCCACATCTCAAGGGCTCAGAAGCCTCAGGTGGTTAGGGATCACTGTATTTCTCAAGGCAGACATGAAAAATTTTCAACCATCACTGCTAGTTCTGTTGAGCATCATCGGTCAAAACCTACGTACACACTTAATCCCTAATGTTATGTCATTTGTATTCACAAGGCTGAAAAACAGGGAGTGATGGGATTAAAATTCGTAGCCAGCATCCCTTCATGAACTTAATTAGGTTAAAATACATGTTGATTAAAATAGTAGTAAGATTTATCAAAATTGAGAGAAGAGAGACCTTACAGCATGGGAAAAATACAATTGTACACCATACATCTGATAGGAGGCTAATAACCAAAATACATGAGGAAGTCAACTCAACAGTAAAAACAAAAACAAACAAAACTCGGCAATGGACCTGAGTATCTCAAAAGATACGTACAAATGTTCAACATGCTAATTATTAGGGGGATACCAATCAAAATCAAGATGAGATATCATTTGACTCCTGGTAGAATGGTTACTATTAAAAAGATGAGCTACACATGGTGGCTCATGCCTGTAATCCTAGCACTCTGGGAGGCCAAGGTGGGTGGATTGCTTGAGCTCACTCTTGAGTAAGAGTAAGTGCCCCATCTCTATAAAAAATAGAAAAACAAGGCAGGTGTTGTGGCAGACACCTGTAGTCCCAGCTACTTGGAAGGCTGGGGCAAGAGGTTTTCTCAAGCCCAAGAATTTGAGGTTGTTGTGGGCTATGACACCATGGCACTCTCCCCAGGGCACAGATTGAGACTCTGCTTCAAGAAAAAAAAAAGATGAGAAATAACAAGTGTTGGTGAAAATGTGGAGAAAAAGGAACATTTGCACACTGTTGGTGGGAATGTAAATTAGTGCAGCCATTATGGAAAACACCATAGAGACTTTGCAAAAACTTGAAAACAGAATTATAATATAAGCCAGTAAATCCACTATTGGCTATAAATCTAAAGGAAATTAAGTCAGTATCTTGAGGAAGGATCTGTAATCCGCTGTTCATTGCAGCATTATCACATCGCCAAAATATGAAATCACCCTAGGTGTCCATCCATAAATAAGTGGCTTAAGGAATGTGGTATATACACACAATGAAATACTATTCAGCCTTTACAAAGAAGGAAATCCTGTAATCTCTGACAACACTGGTGAATTTGGAAGACATCAATGCTAAGTGAAATAAGCTAAATACCCCACGATCTCACCCGGGTGTGAAATCTGAAAGTAAACGGTGGCTGTCAGGGGTTGGGAATGGGGATAAGGGTGGAGCTGGGGAGATGTTGGTCAAGGGACACAAAATCTCAGCTTCACAAAAGTTCAGGAGAGCTATTGTACATCACAGTCACTACAGTCAATAGCAAAATATACTTGATATATACTTGAAGTATACTTGAAAATTTAAGGGTGCTCATCACAGACACAAAAGGTAAGTATATGAGGTAATGCGTATGTTAAAACACTTAATTTAGCCATTCCACAACATATACGTATATCAAAACACCATGTTATATGCCATAAATAAGTCTCTCATGTCCATTTAAAACTGTCAATAAATAAACAAAGATGATAATGGAATTGCCTTTTGGTGAGGCAGATAATGATTGTAAATAACAGTATAAGGACTGTGAGAACACATCAAAAAATAAAACGGAGGCCTACAGCAACCGAAAACAAATTTTTGAGAGAATCTGTAAAATGGAGCAGTTGCTGTGGACCACCCAGAATCCTTTGTGCTCACATCATCTTGGTGCCACTTTACTGAATATAAAAATAAAAAGGTACAAACAAATAAGGAAACCTGTTTGATCAGACTTAGAATAAATTCTACTTTAAAAGAGTTAAGCTCTCTTTCTTCATCCTCCCCGGCCCCCATCTTTTCTTTCTGTTCTCCTCCAAATCACTCCTCTTCACAGCAAGGAAAGGGCTTGGCAATTTTAATATACATATTGAAAGCTACCAGGAACCTGGCATCCTACCTTGGAACAATTTGGAACCGTGTCCCTGTTTTCATGCCAGACCATGTTTTTGTAATTAGCCTCTCTAAAAAGGACTCCATCCATAGAGTGTGTTGTCATTTGGGGACATGTTGCATACAAAGAGGTTCTGTGGTAGAGGAAATGTAACAGGGCCTCTTCTGTTTTCTCTCCGTCCTCCTTATTCTTGGGTTATCTCCCTCAAAAGGCCTTCGATGTGTTTTGTGTGTGTGTTTTTGTGAATTGTGGGAACAACAACAAAAAAAAGACCAAACAACTCCTCTTGTTAATCTATTACCTGGCTAGCTAAGACCATCACTGGATGACAAGCACTCAGCCTCTATTGCCCCAAAATGGCATGTGGATTTCTGGCTGGTCCTCCGGTGCCTGTGTGCAGAGATGCAATTGGCGTCTCTCTGATCATGACGAGTTTTGAGTCATTCCTTCTCTTTAGAACCCATTTTCTTTGCCCCACCTTTGACTCAAATCATTGGAAGGTTTTTCCTCTATTCATTTTTCATGAAGAGTTTATGTGTCTCTGATCACCCTTTAAAAAAAAAATGTGGAGGCAAATGAATTCTTCCTGTACCTCTCCTCTGCCTGTATGCAGTCTATCTGAGAGCTTCTGGTGGGCAAAGCAGGACTTTAATGCCCTTCTGTATCAGGAGAAAACGATGTGTTGATCTGAAAGAAAGACCATGCCAATGGCTTGTTTTCCCCCAAGTGTTTATAAAGAATATTTCCTTTTAAATAACCCTGGCTAAAAATGTGAAGTCTTTAGAAATTACATACAAAAACAGGAGCAAAATGAACCAATTCCCCTCTCCCCCCAAAATCAGACTTAAGATGTATATCCATGAGAAGGTTTTATCTGCGTCTTCAGTTAGACTTAGGGAAATTTTTACAAGCAGAGTTCCAAGTATAAAGGTGAGGTAACCCGTCCCTCCCCGTAACTTTAATATTATAGGGGAAAGAAGTAGGACCCCATGGTAACAGGCCCTCAGGCCAGCTGGGCACCTGCTCCTACCTCCTGTTTCCCTCATTGGAAGGAGGCATACACTGTGTCCCACCATCAACCCTCAAGGCCCAATTCTAGAAGTCACCCTCCCAGGTTTTATTCCCCACGCCAAATACCTCAGCAAGCTCCGGAAGTTCTAGGTCTAAAATATCTCAAGTTTGGCAACTTCTCATCCAAGCAGCAAACTCTGGATGGTTCACCGTTGTGCCTTGGCTTACCTCCCTGCCACCATTCTCTCAGGGTTCTTTTGTCCCTCAGTGAGAGCTTTTTGTGTAAAATGTGAGTCAGATGATACCACCCCACAGTTGAATATCCTCATTCCTTGTGCTTAGATGAACCTCCGTCTTTTCTTGGTTTGCAGGACCTGCGTGCCTGACCCTGGCTGGTACTCCCTGCTGCATTCCACTAGCTCTTCCATGGCTGCCTGTATTCCAGCCACGTCTCCTTAAATTCCTCCACATGGGCAGGCTCTTTTCAGATGCACACGGTGTTCGTTCTGCATGGGATGAATTTCCCCAGATTGTGACATGCAAGACACTATATATTCCTTCAGCTCTCATTCAAAAAAAACCTCGTTTTTTTTTTTTTTTTCTCTGAGCCCTTACTGAAGGACAGCAGCCTCCCAGCTCCAGCATTATCTCTACCCCTGCCTGTCTGTTTACTATGGGGCATTTATCTCTTATTTTGTTACTGTTGTTTTCCACTTTATTTCCTCCTCTGTCTCACCCATGGGGATGTCTCCTCCATCAGAACAGTGATCTGGTCTTCTCATAATCTCTGCATCCCCAGAGGTTGGTCAGGGCATGAATCTAAAGAAGGACCTCCATGAATATTTTTTGAACAAATGAATGAATTAATGGATGGGTAAATGGATGTTTTAGGTTTTTTTTTTTTTTCAGGAGAGAATACATTGCATGAATCACTAGTCCCCAGGGGGATTAAAAAGGTTCTGAAGAAATATTTTATTCCATTTTTAGAAACACAGGATACATATTTAAAAATTAAGGGCTCTGGAAAGCCCCAGCATAAGATTTTCAACCTTGACACTGTAGACATTTAGAACCAGCTAACCCTTCACTGCAGGGCCTGCTCTGTGCATTAGCTGTGCTTAGCGGTGTCTCTCATCTCTGGAAGTAGATGCCAACAGCAGTTATGGTGTCAAACAAAAGTCTCCAGACAGTGCCAAATACCCCTAGGGATATGTGTGTGTGTGTTGGAGGGAGGGCAGCTTTATTCTAGATTATTATAGAATAAAGAAGCCTGTCAAGCTTCAGAAAGAAAGAGCAGTGTTTCCCCGGCTTAGTTGGCCTCCAAGTCCTTTATGTGACACTCAAGGCACATTTGACTTCTCCAATTACAAGAGGAACTAAAACGTGACTTGTATTCATCTTTTGTTACGAGTATATATCAAGTTTTATAATTTTAATTTTTTTTCTTTCTTAAAATGTGTAGACATTTTTTGACACCCTGTGTGTGTGTGTAGATACATATATATGTTGAATTGAGTAACAACAAAACTAGTCAGCATATGGAGGTGACCAACATAAATAAGTACCTGTGGTACATGTCCAGTCTATGAAAATTAGGTCGAAGTTAGGAGGTGGCCAATGTAGGGAGGTGGTCAACTATGGAGGTTCTACCATATATACACATACACAGAGTATTTATATACATATTATATGTACACACATCACACCACACTAACACCCTGCACTTTCAGCATGTACCTACCGTCCACACTGGCCGCCCCATCCCAGATGCCCTTCTTCACTCCTGTCATGGTCTCTGCACCCACTGAAATCTTCCTTCTCGAAGTCTTCAAACATTGTTTCACATCTGGCTCACACCTTCCCTGGCCAGCCCTCAAACATAGTTGAGTAAGTGGTCAAAAAGTGATTTTGCCCCTGAAAAAAATCGATCTTTGAAATCTCCCAGATGCCAACCCAGCATCTATTTCTCACCTCCCGCCAGTTTTATCCCTCCAACCCCATCCTTCTTCACCGAAGGTCATTTTCTCAGCTCTCTTACTGATCATTTCTATTTAAGTATGAGCTGTTAACCATTCCAAAAGCATTGACCTTGAAATCTAGAAAACTCCCTTGGCTAAAGGATTATATTTCACATGGTTTCATGGCCAATACTACATTAAGAGTTTGAGAGAAATTTTAGACTAGAGAAGAAGCCTAATTTTCTGAAAACCGAAATGAACAGTCAGCCACTCTGTGGGCCTTGCACAGTACTTCATCCTAGTTAGGAGGTGTTCCCACTCAAACCCACCAGTGTTTGACATGGTGTGTTTCTCTGGAATCTCCCCAGATGCAGAGACGCAGAGATGGGAGGTTCTCATTCACTTATGGGCTGTCTCCTACAGGACTCCACTAGTAACTCACCTAGGACTATGTAGGTGACCAGATAAAGTGCCCCTCTCTCATTGGCACAGGTTAGTGAAAAGTGCCTAAATGCCACTGCTGGCTGGGCACAGACCCTACTCCTCACCTTGAACTCCTACAGAATAAAATCTGTAAGCAGCAGAGGAGGAGAAGAAAGCACCATCAATCACCTCCAGGGCATGGCAAAGACCAAATGCAGCTGAGGGAAGGATGGGAACACAGACACATGTAAATAGAGTAGTGGTCAACCATCTTTAGTGGTTAAGAGAGAGACTCTCTGACTCCACCTTCCTCATGTATAAAAATGACAATAATAATAATACTATTATCAAGTCGGTTACCTGTTGCAAGGGACATAGAAGAGAGTCAGGCACCATATTTTTTTTTTTCAGTGATCAATAAATACTTAGAAAAAAATATGATCTCTGTCAGTTAAAGGTTAGTGTTAACGTATGCAGACTATGGAGATGGTTTGTTTATTACATGTTTAGTACATGAAAAGAACTAACAGTTGGGATGTGGTGGCTCACGCCTATAATCCTAGCACTCTAGGAGGCCAAGGCAGGTGGATTGCTTGAGCTCAGGAGTTCAAGATGACCCTGAGCAAGAGGGAGGCCCCATCTCTAAAAATAGCTGGGCATTGTGGCAGGTGCTACTGATAGTCCCAGGTACTTGGGAGGCTGTGACAAGAGGATTGCTGAGCCCAAGAGTTTCAAATTGCTGAGAGCTATGATGTCATGGCACTCTACCCAGGGTGACAAAGTGAGACTTTGTTTCAAAACAAACAAACAAATCAACAAATGAATAAATAAGTAAATAAAAACTTTATAAAATGTGTTGAGCTCTCCTGTCTGGCTAGAAGCCCAATTTTGCTGTTCCAGTGCTGAGAGTGACTTGGTAGCATGAATATTAAGGAAATTCTGGGGTGAAAATCAAAAGATCCTGCCCTTTTTTTTTATTCTGGTACATTTGAATCCACATCCACTGTGAGGACAACATAAGCTTCAACCTCTTTGCCCACGAGAGAGGATGTGAAATGAAAGTTCATTGCCCATGAAGCACAGAGGCACCGCGTATGCTTTTTGAGAACAGTCTCTTCCTGAATCTCTTTCCTGGTCCACAGTTGGTGAGTGTAGCTACAGGATCTCATTTGAACAAAGCAGCCTTTCGTTTCAGATTTTAATTATATGCCTGCAGACAAACCAGTGCCTCTTGCCTCAGACATCAGGTTGGTCATTCAGTACTGCTTAAAATGAAATGGTGGCTCAGTTTCAATGAAAAAAAAAATCTATTCAGTTACAGTCAAGTGACCTTCTGTTCAATAGAATTGTGGACCCATGGAGCCTGATTAAAGTTGAGGTTCCTCTGAATATCTGGCTGACACAGTGGAATTTAGAATAGTAGGGCTCTTGGCTATGTGCATATTTTGGGAGAAAGTTATATTGGAATGTACTTAGAGCTGGGACTTGATTCTGATTCGGTACAGATTATATGTAGATGGAAATGTCTCCTCAAGTGATCAGTTCCCCCGGTCCTCAATATTCCACTGCACTTTCTTCCTCTAGTGCAGGGTTCTTAACCTGGTCGTGACCCCTTTGGGGGTTGAATGACCCTTTCACAGGGGTTGCCTAATATTAGATATTTACATTACAATTCATAATAGTAGCAAAATTACAGTTATGAAGTAGGAATGAAAATAATTTTATGGTTAGGGGTCACGTCAATGTGAGGAACTGTATTAAAGGGTCACGGCATTAGGAAGGTTGAGAACGACTTCTCTAGCAAATCTATCCCCGAATGTCGGTTGCATATGAACACAACGGCTTGCAAGAAAGAGCTCCAGGTGTAGATAAAGCAAACCTGCTTCTGTGTCTTGAATAAGTTACTTATAGTCTGTGTCGCAATAAGCAACACTTTTAACCTATTTTTAAAATTTTTAGAATATTAGAGGGTACACATTTTTTTTTCACACACTTTGCTTTTGTTCTGATGGAGTCAAAGTTGTAAGTGTGCCCTTCACCCGGAGAGCATGCACGACACACATTGGGTGTGAATTTATCCATCCCTCCTTCTTCTACCCCCCTGCTTGATTTTCACTGACATTTACTTCCATATGTGACTGATTTCCAATTTGGTATTGAATATCAGTGTTTATTTCTCACTTCTCGTGATGTTTCACTTAAAAGAATAGCTTCCAGTTCCATCCAGGTTATCACCATATTTCCCCTTTTCACCTCTTTTAATCTTAATTTCCTAAACTGTTACATGTACAGATGAATATCTGTCTGCTGGGCATGCTTGCTGTGGGGAGAGTCAAACATATAACATTAATAATTTGAATGAACCTTGTGCTTCTGAGATGCCAAGGACTATTTGAAAACTTGGCCTGTTTATTTAACTTAATCTTTACAACAACCTAAGAGATGTCTACTATTATTATTTCCATTTAACAGATGGAAAATCAGGCCCAAAGAAATTGAATAACTTCCTTAGTTGGTATGTGGATTCAAATTCAGAGCTTCTAGATTCAAATCCTAGCTCCTGAGCTTTAGAACATTAATACCTTGCCTCCCTCATAATGGATGAGGCAGAAAATGTTAATGTTAATGCACAAAGTGGCAGAAAACATAGACACTGTCCTTACCTGCAATCCTAGGATACTGGTAAAGTAGCAACAGAGCAGGGCTCTACATCCCTAAAGATATAGGTCATGGTGAAGACATAGTCCAGAGCCTGACATTTAATATTTTAACTATTAATCTGGCTACAAAAGTTACTGACCAGTTTTGAAAGGGCACTGTGAAAATAAAAGAGATATTGTTTAAAATTTAAGTAATAACCAGCCATGCATGGGTGGCTCACACCTGTAATCCTAGTGCTCTGGGACACTGAGGTGGGTGGACTGCTTGAACTCAGGAGTTCAAGACCAGCCTGAGCAAAAGCAAGACCCTGTCTCTACTAAAAATAGAAAAAACTAGCTGGGCCTGGTGACACATGCCTATAGTCCCAGCTACGCAGGAGGCTGAGACAAGAGGATCACACAAGGCCGAGAGTTTGAGGTTGCTGTGAGCTATGACACCATGGCACTCTACCCAGGGCCACAGACTGAGACTCTGTCTCAAAAATATTAAAAAATAAAATAAAATAAAATTTGGGTAATAATTTTTGAGATATAGAATCTAGGTTTGATTGGAGAATGCTGTGACAAGTTCAGATGTGATAACAAAGACATCCCTAAGATGGAATTGATTAGACAGATGGAGGGAGAAGAATGAAACTGTGGCCCTCCCCATCAGGTCCTTCACACCTGCCTTCTCCAGTTCTACAAGTGCCTCTGAGGGGCTGGATGGAGGATGAGAAGTTCCAGTCTCGGATGGCCTGAACATTCAGTTCCCTTTTGATCAGCATATGAGACCGTAAGGAGAGAATCCAAATCTGAGTCTCCACAAGCCTGAGTCTCCACATATCTGAACAATGACGGTGAATGTGTTTATATAAATAAAATATTTAGGGCAAAACCATTCTAATACAATAGTACCATTATCTCTATTGATGGAGTCAAGCAATTTAGAAAATAGAATTATTTAATATTAGCAGTAGTGACTCTGGGAGGTCACATGATTCAGCCTTTACTGAAGAAAGAATTGATTTGTTCTGGGACACGTAATTACTTAAGAGACAAAAATCCTGACCCATGGGCACTCAGCTATAGGAAGGTGATGCTCTTGGAATTTATTGATTTATTGATTCATTGATGCATGCATCTAACAAATCGCTACCATGGCTCAGACACTATGCAGCTTCCAAAATGCATATTACATATCCTCTGTCTTCAAGGAGCTCACTCGATGGAAGGCACAAAAATAAATAAGTGGTTCACAATGAATAGATTCAAATAGAAGTAGGAGCAAAGCGTCCTGACCTCAGGAGGTAGAAGCACTGATGAGGAAAAAGAGAAACTTGAAGATGGACTCAGACCTCAGTGCTCCCTTGCAGGCCCTTTGCAGAGATGAAATCATCATTTTCCAGGTCCCTGAAGGGGCTTGCAGGTTAGCAGGGAAGATGAGAGACCATGGAGATATTGCAAGGGAGAAAATGCCAAGTGGTATAGGACAGGTTCAAATGGAAATCTGAAGATACTGGGCGGGGGTGGTGGGGGTGGGGGGTAGAAATGCACCCAGCTGGGCAAGGGGGGATCATAAGGTCTTCCTGAAAGAGGTGGCATTTGGTCAGGGGTGCCCAGCACAGGACGGTCCTACAGCTAACAGACAACAACACATTCAGTCGGATTTTGTCCCTGACATCTTGGTGTACAAGGCTTTATGAAGTTCCTAAACACAAACACTTTCCTTTTAAAATCTATTTCAAAGTAGACTGAACTTCCAGGCCTGTGGGGACTCCACATATCAAAAGAAACCTGCTGACACAGACTGGAGTGTGGAGCTTGATCTATTCTAATAGACGGTTTTAATGTTTCTCATTTTGCAGCCTTGCCAACCTCCATCTATCATCCACTGTCACATTTAAGTTTCCTAAATTACTGCTTTTTAACTTTTGTCACTTATTCAGCAAAGAGATGTATTCTAAAGCCCCACCGCCCCCCAGCCCACCTTGTGATTGTCTCTTAATTGTGAGAGAGAGGGCAGAGAATCCACTCCAGCCATAATGACCAAAATTATTTTATTTATTTTTATTTTTTATTTTTTTAGAGGAAGTCAGAACACAGTATTTTGCTGGTTTCAAATTCAAGCATTGATTTAATTTTGTCACCTCTCAATGATTTAGGGTGAAAACATATGAAACTGGTAAGAATTGGGAAGCTGGAATGTATTGGGAATTGTAACTGTAGGAGAGAGAGAAAGAGCCTGCAAGAGACGAGTGCTCTCCTTGGAACATTTCTGGGTGAAGGATCAAAGGAAATGTTTTCTTCTTCTTCAAAATGTAAGTGGAAAGGGGGCTACAAATTTCTAGACCTAGATGTTGAGAAGTAAGTAAGGGTGTTGTGAACTCTGCTTTAACTCGACTGTTCTGTTTTTTCTTTTCTTTCTTTTTATTTTATTTTATTTTTTTTTTAGACAGAGTATCAATCTGTCACCCTGGGTAGAGTGCCATGACGTCATAGCTCACAGCAACCTCCAACTCTTGGCCTCAAGTGATCCTCTTGCCTCAGTTTTTCTATTTTTTAGTAGAGATAGGGTTTTGCTTTTGCTCAGGTTAGTTTCGAACTTGTGAGCTCAAGCAATCCACCCGCCTGGGTTTCCCAGAGTGCTAAGATTACAGGCGTGAGCCACTGCACTCAACCTTTTCTTTCTTCTTCTCCTTTTTTTTTTCTCTGACCATCTACTCATCACCTCTAAAATATCATGAGATAAGGAGTAATGTTCTGGCCTGATTTGTTCTTCTTAATCAAGTGGAAATGTGTTCTAATGTTTAAAATGGTGACCTGGGGACAAGATAACATGAAATAAACACTTTTTTTTTTTTTTTTGAGACTGAGTCTCACTCTGTCACTTGGGTAGAATCCTGTGGCATCATAGCTCACAGCAACCTCAAACTCTTGGACTGAAATGATCCTCCTGCCTCAGCCTTCCAAGCAGCTGAGATTGCAGGCGCCCGCCCAAATGCTGGGCTATCTTTTCTATTTTTAGTAGAGATAGGGTTTCTCTCTTGCTCAGACTGGTCTCAAACCCCTGAGCTCAAGAAATCCTCCCACCTTGGGCTCCCAGAGTGCTAGGATTACAGGTGTCAGCCACTGCACCCAGTTGAAATAAACACATTTATTGTAGGATGATCATATGGTCTGCTTTTCCTAAAGCTAGTTCCAGTTTATAGATATTTTCCCAGAATTCCACCTAATTAGTACCCCCCCCTTTTTTTTTAACCTCAAGAGTGTCCCAGCTTAAACAACAAATTATATGGTCACTCTGCTTAAGAGTGAAAGACACCTAACATACAAAGCCCATCACAGCGCAAAGATAACATGGGGGGATGTGGAGATGTTTCACCATTTGCAGAGCCATGGGGGTAAAGCCAGTCTTTCTCAAGTTACCCAAGCACAAGAGAGTAATAGCTGTTCAAGTTACTATATGTAACTCATATGTTAACTGTGTCCGTATATGTTGGGGTCCCACCCCGAGAGCAGCATCCACTGAGACCTGTGGAAACTGCTGGTGATTGACTGAAGAAATATAAAGTTAGAAGCGGGGTGGTAAAGCAAGAAAAGACACATAGAGTAGAATTAAAAGTGGGAGCTCAGGGGTCCACTGCCCATGGTGGTATTCTGGCAATGGCCCAGAGTGTTTGTTTCACTCTGATTTTATTGAAGTCTATTTGCCTAGGGGGTAAGATGAGGGAGGGAACAAAGATGTCAGCAGTTTCTCAGATTAATCATATCAGCTATTGTTATGATTATTAATCTTAAGGGTATCCTTCAGAAATCTGAAATCTGAGCCTTGGACTGGGAGAGTCTCCTGCAGGAAGGTGTTAAGCTCCACTAGTTCTCTGTGGAGTAAAACGCTGTTGGCATTAATCTCCTCTGAGGGATCTTTGGGAGGGAGGCATTTCCCTCCCATCACCACCACAGAGGATTTTCCTCTGCAATAAGGGATATAAGTTCTTCTGCCCATATCTCAGAGCTCAAGCTACTCCCTTAGTCTCTGCCCCAGGCAAATGCAAATCTCCAAAATGGGTATCTGCTTTGCCTGTTTAATGGGCAGGGACCGCCCTAGAAGATGTATCTTTTCTAGGACTTGCCATAATCTCTCCTATGGCCATTACTCTCTTCAGAGTGCTCATAGACTCAGCAGGGTGTTTATAAGCTGTATCCCCAACAGGGTAGAATTTCAGAAAAGTCAAGAAGCTTGCTAGGTAGTAGAATTGAAAGCAGCTCTTTGGTGGGAATAACACACAATCAGTAATTGATACTTGTCTAAAGGTAAAAATACACTAAACCATCCTTTCTTAATCTCTGTTCATCATCTAATCTCCACTAGAGCCACCACAAGCTGGATGTCTGTTTTTTCAAAAAATCAGGGCTTCTGATTTCTGGCTGAGATGGAGCAAGGACACTCCACCCTCTCTCCATCACTGATTGCAACTAAAAATCTCGAACAGAATACATAAAGAGAAGAGGTGATGATTCTGGAAAGAAAATTCCAGGAAAAAAATTGGAAGGAAATTAAAACTTGAAGCATAATTGATAAGGTGAAGAGTTTTCTGAATTTTTATTTCCTCCATATTCCAGGCTCATTTTGAAGAGTATCCCAAATCCCAGAACAGCACAGTGTGTGTGGACAGAGAAAGCTCTATGAGAAAACCTCTCTTTCTTAAAGGATGGAAAAGAGCCTTACAGAAGGCAAAAATGGGAGGAATCCCTGTGTGGCTTCTGCCCTCCTTTTGCTCCCCAGGCTCTGCTCACAATGCAAGCATCATTCAAGAATCTGCTCTCTGGCAGCAGCCCTGCAGATACCTAACAACTCCAAGATGAAATCCCTCTCTCCAACCAGAGGAACTGAGAAAACAAAAGCCCTGTGTTCCGAGGAGAGTGAGGTGGTCGTGTGATTTATCTCCTCTCTCTCTCTCTCTCTTTCTACTTTGAGCCTTAAGGGAATCTAGCCAAAGGAAGTGTGTGGAGTGTGAGGAGTCTAAAACTCAGGTTTTCTAGTAAAAAGACCAGGAGAAGGGACCCATGGGAGACAGTGAGTGTAGGTGAACTCATGGAGTGGCCGGGAATGAAGAAGATACACTGTAAATGTGTACATAATATCCTGGCCTCACCACCAAGCATCTGTCTGGAACTGATCTGACACAACACAAAAATGTTTTGAAAACTGAGCTGCAGAGTAGCATTACTACTTGGGATCCATACTGGTCTCTGGGGGCCACATGCACAGGACGACCAAAAGGCACCCACTGCTGATTAAAGCCTTTGAAAACTTAGCAGACATTAGAACCACACTCCACTGAAAACTGGTCAGGACTTGTGATCTGAGCCTACTAACAAACTTACTATCTGCTACATAAAAAATAACAACACTGTCCAGAGAATTTTAACAGATTCAGATCCTCATGGTCAGATATTCAAAATCACCAGGAAATCACTGGAATTTTCTAGGCATACAAAGAACCAAGACAATCTGAACAACCCCCAAGGAACAAGATTGTCTACAGACACCAATCCTGAGATGACCCACATTTTGGAATGAGCAGGCAGACTTTACAGGTATTATTATAGACATGCCCCACGAAACAGGATGACCAATTATTAAATAAATAAGAAGTGATAGAAAGTCTTGATGGGGAATAAATACTCAAAAGAGAACTAACTGGAAATTTCAAAAATAAAAGTGATAACAAAATAAAGCAAAAAACAAACAAACAAACAAAAAACCTGGATGTGATTGATAGCAGAATCACGGTGTTAAAGGAAATAAAGGAAAGTAGTCTTTGGACTTGAAGAAATATCAATAAAAGTTATGTAACTGGAATAACCGAAAGGAAAAGTTTGAAAAACATAAATGGAACTGTTTATGTTTTCAAAGAGACCAGTACGGCAATATAAAAGATTTAACATTTGTATCACTGAAGTTTCAGAAAGAAAGAAAAAAGAATTAGTGCAGAAAAAATATTTGGGAATATAATAGCTAAAAAGCATCTCAAATAAGTGAAAGACATACTTTTAGAATGTGAAGAATTTAAGTGATCTCACAGACAGAATAAACTCAAAGTAACACATATGCCTCACAAAATCACACACTACTGAAAACCACAAATAAAGAAAAATTATGGAAGCAGAAATAAAAATGACAAATTACATTGAAATAATTTTCAGATATTTCACAAACTATGAAGGCCAGAAGAGAGCAAAAATATTTTTAAAGTGCTGAAAAAAGGGACTTCCAACCTAAAATTCTATATTTATCAAAAATATTATAAAGGAATATTCTCATATAAAGAAAAAAGCAACAATATATGTGCATACAACTGAAAATAACAAAATATAGAAAGAAAAAAGTGGTAAAACTGAAGAAAACTGACTAATTCTAAATTAAATGTGCAGATTCCAAAACTCCTCTCTTAGTAAACATTAGAAAAAGTAGACAGAAAAGCAATAAGAATACAGAACACTGTCAATCAATGGCCTAAATTATATTTGGAGAACATTTCATCAATAAGAGGGGAATATACATTCTTTACAAGTTTACATGGAACCAAAGTAGGTCATATCCTGGGTCTCAAAACAAAGCATAACAAATTTGAAATAATTGGAATGATACAGAATGTGCTTTCTGACTACTAATATAATTAAACTAGAAAGCAGTAGGAGAAAGATATCGAGAATTGCCCAAATATTTGGAAGTGAAGCAACATTGTTGTAGGTAACCCATGGGACAAGTAGAAGGGAAATAAGAAACAATTTTGAACAAAATGAAAATGAAAGCATGGAATATCAAAATTTGTAAAATGTAGTGAGAAGTATTTCTTGAGGAAAGTTGAAAGGATTAAATGTTTATATTAGAAATGAAAATTTGTCTTTAATCAACCCTCTAAGCTTCAAGCAACTAAAAAACTGGACTGGGTAGAGTAGCTCACACCTGTTACCTTAGCACTTTGGGAGGCTGAGGAAGGAGGATTGCTTGAGCCCAGGAGTTTGAGGGTTCTGTGAGCTATGATTGCACCACTCTACTCTAGCCTGGGTGACACACCAAGACTCTGCATTTCAAAAAAAAAAAAAAGAAAGAAAGAAACTAAAAATTGGGGTAACTAGAGATCAAAAGAATAAATGAAACCCAGCAACCAGAAGAAAAAAATGAAGAAAATTATAAAGATAAGAGCAGAGGTCAATGAAATTGAAGACAGAAAAATAATAGAGAAAATGAATAAAAGCATTTTTTAATACGGAAAAGATCAATTAAACTGATAAGTATCTGTCAAGGCTGACGCACAAAAATGTGAGAGAAGAAACAAATTATCAGGTAGAAGAAGGTAACTCACCACTTACCCTGTGGGTATTGAAAGGATAATTAGAAATACTACAAACAACTTATGGCCATACACTCAGCAATTGGTAGAAATTGGACCAATTTCTCAAAAGATGCATCTACCAAAATTCAGTGCAGAAGAAATAGATAATCTCAATAGTCTTATAACTACTGTAGTGTAAAGATGTGCCTAGGCTTCCCCTCCACAAAAAGGGAACTCCCTTGCCCAGATGGGCAACTTCTACCAAGTTTTTAATACAAATTATACTCAGTGTCTTACGAAAGAGATGATCATTCCATGATGTTGACATATTCTGTAGCAAAACCACACAAGGTAGAAAAGAGAAATAAATAGACAAATGACAAACTTGTATCTATCAGAATATTGATATAAAATATTATTAAGTCTAGGACTATGAAATAAGTTATTATTCTTAATATCAAAAGCATGATCCATAAAAGAAAAGAACATGAAGAAATAGATCTCTAAAGTTAAAAGCTTTTGCTCAGCAAAATATCCTGTTAAGAAGTGGAAGACAAGAGAGAAATCAAAAAGAGGACAAGAGGAAGACTGAGAGAAAACAAACAACCCAATTAGAAGATGGACAAAAGACAGAAACAAACATTTCACTGAATCGGATACACAAATGGCAAAAAAGCACGTGATAAACAAAGATATGTTCAACCTCCTTAGCCACTAGAAACCATTGCATGATGGCTGAATAAAAAAAGGGATGACACAAAACTCATTCATTCATGATAATATAAAATGATACAGCTGGTTTGCAAACATCCTTGACTATTTCTTTTAAAATTAAACATCTAAGTACTGCACAACCCAACAGTTGCACTCAGGACATTTATTTCAGTGAGATGACCACATATGTTCTCACATGACATGTGCCTGAATGTTTGTGACAACATTATCCATAAAGGCCACAAACTAGAAATGGCCTAGATGGTCTTCTGTGAGTGAATATTTAAACTGTAGTGCAATCATGTTATGAATGCTACTCAGTAATAAAAAGGAACAAACTATTGCTACCTACTATTTGGGTTGGATCCCTAGGAAATGATGCCCAGTTAAAAAATCTAATAACAAATCATACACTGTGTAACTTTATTTATATTAATATAGCATTCTCAAAACGATAAAATTATAGAAATGGAGAAAGTACAGTGGTTTTTAGGGGTTAAGGATGTTGGGGTTGGAAGACAATAGTGGTATTATGATTGTAAAGGAGCAGCATGAGGGTATCTTGTAGTAAGGGGACTTACCCTGCACTGTGAACGCATCATTTTAAATATCCCGGTTGTGATATTGTACTCTACTATAATTTTGCAAGATATTACCACTGGGGGAAATTAGATAAAAGGTACAATGTATCCTCTTCTATTATTTTTTCAACTGCAGATGAATCTACAATCTCTAAATTAAAAGTTTAATTAAATTATTATTGAATTATATAAAACAGAATACAAAATTGTATGAATAAATGAGATTGATCCCATGAATTCAAGGCTAGTTTGACATATGAAAACAAACCAGTACAATCTACCATATAAACAAAGTAAAAAGAAATCATCGTATCAATTATATGAAAAATAATTTGACAAAACTTATCATCTGTTCATGAACAAAAAACCGCTCAGCAAACTAGAAATAAAAGAAAACTTCCTTAACTTGACAAAGCCCATTTATATAAATTTTACAAACAGGGTTATCTTATCAATAAAACACATCTACTAATAAGATGAAATTGCATAGAACTGCATAGAATATACACACACATGCACTTGCATAAATTTATGTTAAACTAATGAAATCTAATTAAGTTTTGTGAATTATACTTATGTCAATTTCCTGGGTTCAAGGTTGCACTATAGTTTTGAAAGTTGCTACCTTGGAGAAAACTGGTAATGGATTCATGGGCCATCTTTGCTTTTATTTATTTATTTACTGTCAGGTTTCTGTGGATCTATAATTATTTCCAATTAAAAAGTTGAAATAAGACAAAAAAAAGCACAGCTAGTATTATATCAGTGGTGAAATACTGGATGTGTTTCCTCCTATATTGGGAGCTGGCAGGGATGTCCACTCTCACCACTTCTGTTCAACATTGTATTAGAATCAGCTACAATGCAATAACGCAAGAAAAATTAATAATATCATGTTGATTGAAAAGGAAAAATTACATCTTGTCTATTCTGAGAAGGCAGAATTTCTTATAAAGAAAATTGCAAAAACTCCACGGTAAGGCCCCTACAAATAAAATGATATGCTGTATTTATGGATTTGAGGACTCAATGTTGTCACTTTTTTGCCCTGGGTAGAGTACTGTGGCATCACACTCACAGCAACCTCAAACTCCTGGGCTTAAGTCATCCTTTTGCCTCAGCTTCCCAAGTAGCTGGGACTACAGGTCGGCCACCACCACACCCTGCTAGTTTTTCTATTTTTAGCAGAGACAGAGTCTCGCTCTTTTTCAGACTGATCTCTAACTCCTGAGCTCAAGCAATCCACCCGCCTCCGCCTCCCAGTGTGCATGAATTCTCTTTTATTTCTTTAGTTGATTATAATATATTTGACAATCTTGAAGTCACTGACCTGCTTAAATACAATAGAATACACGTATCACCAGGCTCTCCCTTGTACCTTGATCATCCCATTCACCATCCATCTCAGAGGTAATCAGTGGACTGAACTGTATGTTGATTATTTTTCTTGATTTAAAATAAGTTGTTCTTACACACACATATACGTACACAGTTTAACTCAATTTGTTAGCATACTTTTTGAAAAATGCTATCAACCTATATCTTGCTTCTGGGATTTTTTTCACAAAATTATGCTTCTAAGCCAAACCCATGGTGATTTAGTAGCATTCATAATTTATCCATCCTTCTGGAATTTAAGTTGTTTCCAGGTTTGTTTTCATATTAGATAATGCTGCTGTGGACATTCTTGTTCTTGTACATGTTTCCAGGAAGACATGTTATAAAATTTCCTCGTAAAATTGCTAACCATAAAATGGCTAAGTTGTTAGGTATATGCAAACATTATATTAGAATATTAAACGTTACATCAGAATATCAACTTGTTTCTCAAAGTGCTTGGACAAAATTATACTTCCAGCAGAAGTGCATGAAGTAATCCTCTTCACCGATACCCTTTTCTACTCTTTTAGACTATTTAGAGTAAAAGGACATGATTGTTTCAACCTTCTGAGTAGCTGGGACTACCGGCCTATGGTGCTGCACCCAGCTAATTTTTGTTTGTGATACCATTTTGAGCTCTCAGCTTCAAGTGGTCCTCCCACCTCAGTCTCCAAAAGCACTAGGATTACAGGCAGGAGCCACCACGCCCAGCCTACAGTGACATCTTTTCTTCATTTATCAACAATGTAAAGTTTTTCATATTATGGAACACATCAAAGTTAAATTTTTTTTTTGCCTTATTCTGCAGGAAGTTACAACTAGGCTGCTTAAGTCTTACCAAGGGGATTTAGACATTCCAGACCCTGTATGGATATAATGAGGACAAAAGAGATCAATTTTTCATTCTGCCAATAAACCGGCTAAGTTGGGATCAAGAATACATTGGATAGTGGTGCCTAGGAGAACTAGAGGAAAATCTAAATGCCTAATTAATAATTACCTACATGGCAGGGAGTACTTCACACACACACACAATGATTTCAGTTGTTGAAAGCAATATGGAGAATACAAACTCTTTCTAAGGAGACCATATTCTTGACCTATTTTCTGCTAAAAATTATGGCATGCATAATTGTAGAAGTCTTGGGCCCTTAGCATCATTAAGCCAATGTATCACCCCTGGATTTCCCAACCCTGGAATCCTGTTTCACAAGGCAAATAAATTTATATTTCTCATATCCATTGATGGTTGGGTCTTTGTTGTGTATAGCCAAACATGTTGCTAATTGCTACATTGCTCAGTAGTTCTTGAGAACATACGAATGTCCTCCACATCTTCAATTATATTCATAAACAGAGTAAAGGAATCTACCTCCCATCATTATCACCAAAAAGTGACGTGTGGAAGAAAAGATAGTGGTACTAATAATATCTATAATAATTGAGAGCCTTTCAACTGGCAGATTCGTTATCAATACCAGTGAGGTGATCCAGGTCATGTATGTAGAGTAGGCAAGTTAGACAAGTAACTTGGTGTTCGGTTGAGTTCTGTCTCACCAAGATCACCCAATACATTACTGGTGGGACTGGTTTTGAGACAGGTTTATCTGGTTTCAAACCCCACATTCTTCATCCTGAGACTTTTGCATCCTCTTTTCACCTGTTTCCTGACTCACTCTGGTGATGACACAGTAAAAGGGCAAGATGATGCATTTGAGATTATGTCTAGGAGAATTCAAGTATAAAGGAAAGATTCTTACACTGATAAGACAAAATCTGTGGTAAGAACTGTCCGCTAACCATGAATGGCACGTTGGCATAAGGCAACTACACCCTTAGCTAAGTGTTCCAGTTTGCCTAGACTCCCTCCTGCTTTATTCCAACTGTCCCATCCAGTCATCAGCTCCATTAACTCTCAAAAGGGCTTCCATTTGGCCACGTGGAGTTTTTCTTTATACAGGAAGCAGCAGGATGATGTTTTGTCTGGACATCCAAGGGTGTGAAAGTCGTGGTTTGCACTCGGAATAAGTCTGTTACAGACTAATGTTTCTGCTCAGACGTCATCATTGTCATCAAAGTGTTCCTTTGGTGTCTGTCATAAAGATAAAGTGTCACCATGGATGTTTTCACATTCCTCTATTTTTCTTCAGCTGAATTTGTCAAGGAGAAAACAGGATGTTTGGGACTTTTCTGAAGCTGGAAATCATTTTGAAGCTGCAAGCAACTCCTTTAAGAATTAATTTAACACTGATCACAAGCAAAGGGGTCCCATTTTGCAATTGGCTTTCCAGAGTCTTCAAAAGATGACATTTAGAGAGCTGGAGATTTCTCAGCACTACGGAATCTAGAGGCACTGTCAACGTGTTGTTATCTTTGCTTCTGAAAGACAGGGAGCACATCGATAATTAAAATATGGTAAAAATTCCCAGCCCACATTTTCGCTCTTACCTGAAACAGTGGAATGTGATAGTTAAGTTTTTAATTGGCTGTGAGATTAGAGAAAGGGGACACAGCGCTACTTGGGGGTGGTCTCTGTAGTCAAACTGCCTGGATTTGAATTTAAATCCTCCCACTAACTGAACATGTGACTGGAATCAAGTTATTTAACTTGTGTATGAAATTGAAATGCTAATAAGACACAGAGACTGTAGTGAAAATTATAGAATAGGACATATGCAAAGCAGTTGGGGTGGGACCCTAGCCCGTAGTCAAAACGTGACGGAGGCCGTGGGACACAGGTGGCTTCTAAGGATAAGGGTCAAACCCTGGGGAGAGTGGGGAGGAATATTTCCTTCTATTTCTTCCTTGTGTCTAATTATTCTGACATTTCTGTCTATAAAACATTAAAATGTCCCTTTCTATCTCATCCAATTTTTTTTTCTATTATCTGTGTCACCAGCCTCGTTTGAGCCAACAGCGTCTCTACCCCATAGCTTCTTTCTTTCTTTTTTTTTTTAATTTAAGGCTAATATGAGGGTACATATGATCGGGTTACAAGGTTTGTGTTTGTAAGGTAAAGTCTGAGTTCTAGTTAAACCGTTCACCTAGGAGATGTGCCGTATACCCACGCATTGGACCTGCTAGGTGGGAATTTGCCAACCGCCCCCCCCTCCGCCCTTCTTTTCCTCCTTCTTGAATTCAGTTGTGTTTCACTCTCACATGGGCCTATGGTTGTCAATCTACTAGTTTCATGCTTTGAACAACTTGAAAAAAAATAGTTTTTTGATTTGTATGGAAAAAACTGAGCACCCAACACAATTCTACAAAATAAAAACAAATCTGGATGCACTGTGTCCCCAGACTTCAGGTTATATATACTACAAGTCCACACTGATCAAAACAGCATGAAAAATAGAGACATTGATCTATGGAACAGAAGATGAACCCAGCCTCCTATCACCATCTGATCTTTGATAACCCGAAGAAAAGCATACTCTGGGGCAAAGAATCGCTCTGTAATAAATGATGCTGGGAGAACTAGTTAGCCACATGTAAGAGACTAACACTGGACCCCCACCTCCCACCACTGACAAAAATTAACTCATGCTGGATAAAAGATTTAATCTAAGACACAAAAGGAGAAAAATCCTAGAGGAAAGTGTGTGGAAAAACTCTTAACTCTATCAGCCTTGGGAAAGGATTGATGAAGATCCCACTGGCAATTGTAGCAACGTAGCTTCTTTCTTAATCAACCTCCATCAGCCTTGCTCTTCTCGCCTCCAATCCATATGTACAGAGGACTCAAGTGGCTTTTGGAAAAATAAATAGCATCACAATACTTGGCTTCCCACGGCTTCCCTGGTGCAATCGACAGGCCTTGGGTGAACCAGCATCACTGTCCCTCAAACCTTTCCTTGAGCGTTTCCATTTCCTTACTGTGCTCACTCTAGATTATACTCCAGCTCCTGGGTCCGGCCAAGCCACCCCCACTGAAGGAGCAGGGATGTGTTCCCGTCACTGCCTCTCTGGTCTTCTGTGTCCATCTCACTTACTATTCCAGTCTCAGTTTAAACGGGATGTCTGTCTCCCATTATCACTCAGGAGCAGGCAGTTATCCCATTACGTCGTCTCAGAAACGGCATTTTCTACACACCTGTTTCTTGCTTAATAACTTTAATTGGTTGCTGAAACCCTGCCACTGGATGAAAAAAAAATGTGAAATAAAATATTTACATTGATTTAACAGGAAAATTATTTTGAGTTTCGCACCAAATCAATATATCCAAATAATGTGTATGGCTGAGAGTGATGTCTATGAACTGAATGACAAGAAAGGAAGGAATAAGCAATGGTTTAGAAGCAAGTAAATCGTCTGCACGTGGCGTGTAATCTAATGGAGGTTTTACCGGTCAGAAGAGAAAGAATAGTTGACTGTGGGTGATAGCTGGAAAATCAGTGAGAGGGAAGAGAAATTCTCTGGATAAAGCATTCCTTCTCCTGTACAAATGTTCCAACATTTTGGGAGGACTCGTAGCTATATTTCACTCAAACTGTGCTTAAAAATAAAGTTATAGCCCAGAAAAATACCTTTAAAGCAAAATAGAGGCTAAACACCGCAAAAATAACACTTCAGGAAAAGGAGCATATGAATGTCAGATGGTGTATCTTCATCTTCTCAGTTGGCATATGCAAAATATTTGGGGTTCATCTAAACATTGAACATAATTCAAATTTGTTACCCACAACGTTCCCTTTGCTTAGACACCCTCACGGAAAGAAAATTGCCTGTAATCTCCGAATATAACTTCTTATAGAATGTGTTCTGTGTAGGAAAAATTATATCGAAAGGAAAGTTCCACTGAGATGAGAGTGGTGTACATTTTCAAAATGATTATATCTTTATAAAGCTTGTACCTTTATAAAACTTATAGCTTTATACCCATATAAAGCTTATACCTTTATAGATTTAAATTATGTATGTCATATATGGATATATAATTGTATAAGTCGTAACTTACAATTTTAATAAGTCTTAACAAAGATACTATTCTTTAAAGTAAGTCTATAATTATACGTTTAGTTGCATAAATATTTGTTTAATATTCTGCCTCTACCACTAGAGAAGAAATTCCGTGGAGGGAGTTTACTATTGTATACCTAGTGTGTTGTATGGTGTAATATACAATGTCTAATGATAGTCCCATGGTACAGAGATCAGAGCCATGAAAAGCAAGGCGGAATTGAGAGTAAGAAATATGCAACTTGGGGGAGGGATGGAGAAAGGAAAGATCCCAGATCATTACCATGAAAGAAAGGGAGAAAAAATCACGTGCTGGACACACACATCATTTTCATGCATTAGTTTACATTTGAACTGGTAGATAGTTGATGGCTTCTGTACCTAAGCTCTAAAATAGCAAAGATGTGATTGGGTTTCTGTATGATGTCCCTTTTTCTCTCTGTGTTCCTACAGTAATATAATATTTGATGTGATGACCATCATAAGAAGCGAAATGACTCAATCAATGGCTCAGATATTTCAAGGGATAAATGTGTACAGTTAACCCACTGTGTGATGACATGACCTCAGACGTGCTGAATAATTTGTGAGCTTCCCAACACCCTCTCTCGCAGTGGGGTTGGACAGGTCCCTTTGAACAATCAGGCGTGGCCTTTTTGAAACAAATAAGTTCAAGTAGATTCAACAAATATCCTCTGTGCATGCCAAGATAATTTTAACATGAGACAAGGCTATGGAAAAGCCACAGCCTGCTGTCTCTTCTTAACGAAATGTGCAGGAACTTTGAAAATGACCTCCGTAATAAAGACATGGGTTGGACTGGTACCAAAGTTTTATTCAAGTGACTCAGATTCATAGCTGTTTTTGGTCTACTTAAATCACTCCCCGCCCCACCTCGACCCTCAACAAAAGGAAAAGAAACAAGTTTGACCTATCTTGAGCCAAAGTCACACTGTTCTGGCTGTTCAGAATATGATTAGCTTCTGAAAGTGACTGATGCCCTGGGTTTTCAATCATGTTAGAATTCCGGAATAATGGAATTTCTTATGAGGTCCATGAAAAGGTCTCATAGACTTTCAACAGCAGCTTCGTCCTCCTTCCTTGGAACCAAATTTACTTCTGCCAATCAACTTCAGTTACTGCTTCATGGACATAACAGGTTTATGGTTTGGTCTATGTTAAAAGATCTGAAAAGCGTTGGTGCATTCACTAACTCTCCTGAGTTCAAATGACAATTGATCTTTCTTGATAGAAGTTTATTAGTTACTCCAGCATTAAAAATTCAGACAAATTCCATTTTTAATTAGAATTGGTAGCAGTCTGGGCCACAAGTCAAAGTAAAATTTTTATTATCCATATGGAAATATAGATTTGAATTCTGGATCTACCACTGACAAGTTGAATTTGGTCATTGCCATGTGTATTAATTTCTTTATCTATTAGAAGGAGTTTATGATTAAGTGCCGTGGCAAAGGAGATGTGTAATCCCAGCACGCTAGTATTAGTAGTTGTACAGAAGTAGCAATGTTATGCTTGTTATCATATTATTGTTATAATTGTTGAGTTCTTAAAATAAAACAGAAAACTTGAAAAACATTTTCGAAAGGAGAAACTGCTTTGGAGGAATATTCCAGCCTTTTAGGAAAGCAGAGGAGATGTTGAGATATGAGTTAATCGCCTTTAAATTTAGAAGCATTTTTTGCTTTTAGAGCCTGAGAAACAGTGCCATACGGTTCCCAAATTATATGTATAATTAAATTAAATGCTACATTTATAATTTAAGCACATGTTCTGAAATAGGCCCATGCCTTCACCAAGCAAAGTTACATCTTTTGGTTTGCATTTTGCTTGAGTCCATTACCCTATAAACACTTGTGAACATATGGGTCGGATTAATTTTTTCAAGAATATATACTTGGCCTTCTAGTATGACTGAGAACTCTTCTACTCTACTGACCCTCCCACAAATAACTATAAACTCTAGACAAAATAATGGTAAATGTGGAAATGGTAAATACCTATTTCAAAATCTAATGTGCTTTTTCAGGTAGTAGATGCTTAATAATTTGAAGTTGAGTGAACAAAAATTGGGGTGGGTAAAGGAAAATTGGCATCAAAGAGAAAAATAGATGATGCTGGCCACTTTGATTGGTATGCCCATCATATTAGTAGAACACAGACATGGTCATGTTATGATAAACCAAAGTGTCATTTTGAAAGTGTGGCTTTGATGTCTCCTAAATTCAACAAATTTTGCTGGTGTTACATAGTGATATTAAGCAGGACTCCGGCATAAAACAGATGGCATAGAGAAAAGGAATGATTAACAAGAGCTCACTGGATGAACTATTTGTCATATGTGGGAAATCAACAAGAGATGAAGAAGTATCTTGAAGCCAGAAACAAGGGGAATGCTATTATCACCCTGGGTCACTGGCCATGGGCAAGTGAAGAAAGTCATTTCCGAAGCTCTATGGGAGTCATGGGTGTTCAATAAACCCATCTGAGCACAAGGCCATAATGAACATACTCGGGTTGGGCAGCGGCTCATGCCTGTCATCCTAGCACTCTCAAAGGTCAAGGCAAGAGAGTCTTTTATGGTCAAGAGTTTGAGAACAGCCTGAGCAAGAGAGAGACTCCACCTCTACAAAAAATAGAAAAATTAGCTGCGCGTCTGTAGATCTAACTACTCAGAAGGCTGAAGCAAGAGGCTCTCTTGAACCCAGAAATTTGAGGTTGCTGTGAGCTGTGATGATGCCACTGTACTCAATGCAAGCCTGGGTGATAGAGCATCTCGAAACAAACAAACTAGCGTACTACATCATAGTCTAGCAGGAAGGAAATCTGTGAATAAACCCTGAGACATCTCTTTTCTTGTCTCATTGCCCACCAGTTCCTCCCATGGGTTCATCTAAACTAGGGGCTAGAAAGCAAGGGGGCCCCGGTGTTGCAGCCCCTAAGTGCACAAAGCCTCTCAGTGTTTTAGTCACTTCGTGCAGTGTTTCGCAACCTTTTTTATCTCACTGCACACTTGAACCTATAGTTTAACTTCCACGGCACACTTAATTGCATTGGTGAAA
This sequence comes from Galagoides demidoff, assembly GCA_963574575.1. Lineage (NCBI taxonomy): Eukaryota > Metazoa > Chordata > Mammalia > Primates > Galagidae > Galagoides > Galagoides demidoff. Next base: position 34,264 of record CAUYQV010000967.1, read on the forward strand.
AAAGGAGTAAAAAAAAAAGGAATATACTTATTGTTCTTCAAACTTATTTCAAAAATAATTTAATGAATGAGCTTTAAAAATTCTTGCAGCACACCTAAGATTCTCTACGGCACACCAGCTGAAAATCACTAACTTAGTACAGAGTGGAGATGGTTGGAGGGTGCATCTTCACAACAAATGCAGGGTAACCAGAATGGACCAGACAAAGTCCCTCTTCTTTGGAGATTGTAGTCTGGTTGTTAAATAACAGGGCAATAATAGATCTGGTGTTTGTCCACAACCACTCAAATCACCCCACAAAGAGGGATCCCCCTTGGACAATTCTATAAAACCAAAATTGATTCCCTAATGATAAGCATTTTCACTACATAGTCAAGTAGGGCATGACCTTAACATCTACTGCAAACTTAATATACTTCATTGCCAAAGAAAAAGGCTGAGAAAAATATTGCAAGAAAATTGTTTGTCTAGACCCATATAGCTAGTTATTAGGAGAACCAGGTTTGGAACCAGATTTTTCTGAGCCTAACCCAGCCAGCAATTCTTGCACTAGAACTTTAAACATAAAGTGTAAGCATTTGATTCTGGCTGCAAGGCAAAACGCTCCTTGAAGCCTGGTTTGGGGGTAATTTGCCATTTCTGCTATGCTTCTTTAAGTACCAATGGGAACTGCAACAAATATCTCCTTTCCAAGGACAGAACACGGTTGGTTTCTCAAAATCGCTAGCAGACTCCTAACAGCAGCAGTGCAGTGAGTGTTTTTGAAATATCAGACACTGAAAAACACCTTTCAAAAGCAAGCATTAGTTCACTGAATTCATACAAAGGCCATGTGAGGTGGATAAGCATGTCCCCATTGTACAGATGAGAAAATTGAAGCCCCAAGAGATGAATCAACCTGCTCTGTGTCATGTTATTAAGACAAGGGCACAGCCAGAAGTTGAACCCCTGTAATCAAGATCCCATGCTGTTAACCATTCTATCACCCTAGGGGTAAGTGAACTGAAGCCTTGTCTGACCTTGCTGGCTGGTGATATATTAGCATTGGGTTGATGGAGTGGGAGCCAATTCATAATTTATCTTAAAAAAAAAAAAAAGCTTTCCTCTACTGCGCCCCTGACAACTGACCCCTGTAGCAGCATCAGGGGGAATTACACTGGAAGAAAAATGACATGTCTGTGAATACTACATTATCTTCGGGTCCACTAAATTGATTTTTATTTTCAGAGATAAAATATTTCCAGGAGCGCTGTCTGCACTGGCAGAACGCCAGGGCCCACTGAACTTTTCCTTCAACTCTTTTGGGTTAGTCCAAGCCCTCCAGTTTCATAGTCTCCTCAGGAGACCCTGGTGGTGTGGAAAGAACATAGACATCTTTGCTTCTTTTAGAACTCATGTTAGGAATTAAAGAATGTGACTTCTTCTGCACTGCTTATCAAAGATGCCCCAGAGTGGGAGAAATGGAGCAACAGACAGAGGGAGCTTTGTTTCAAGAGAAGCCAAGGACTCAAATCTCTCGGAGCCTTTGTGACCGGCTGGTTCCAGCATCTTCTCTCTTCTCTACACCTCTGCAGTTGATATTTATAAGTAAAATAAACATGGAACTAATGGGCAACATGTTCTGAACCTTTTCATGTGCCACGTACTGTCCTAAGTGCCTTGTGTGGCTTATCTCATTCCATCTTTGCAAGAAACTAACAAGTGTGGTACAATTATTATCAATCACTTTTTTTTTTCCAGATGAGACAACTAGAAATTTAGACAGGCTTAATTAATCCTAAGACCAAGTGGCAAAGTGCTAACATTGAGAGTCAAATTTAGATCTAGTTTGACTCCTAAAGTTGTTTTCGAGCTAGGTTGCATAGTCAAATCACCTGCTGGAAATGTAAAATACGCCAGTATGTAACCCCCTCACTCATGAACCCAATGCAACTGATCCGGGGCGGGCACCGGACTTTGTTTTCCAAAGCTTCTAAAGTGATTCTGATGTGCAACCAGGGAAACCACAGCACTGAGCTGGCAATACATCATATCTGCATGCAAAGCTCTCTGAAATAGTGAAGTAGCCTAATAATGGTGTGTTACTTTCATAATATCCCCAATATCACAGGCTCTCTAATACGATTCGGTCAAGTTCACCCAGAGAGGAAGTCTTTCTGAGTTATATCTAGCAGCTGAGATCTGAGCTTTGCTTGTAGACTTTAACTTATGCAGGAAGTGTTACTATTGTATGTTGGTAGCTCTGCAATATTTCCAGATCACCCGATTGTGCTCTAGCAACATTCAGAAAAATCAGCTCGAATGGCCAAAAGAGAGATATTCTGTCCCCTGACAAAATATAACACACCAGCCCCCTCCTCAGGTGGGGCCTGAGAACACCACCATTGGAATAGACAGAGACCACCAGCATCCGCACCATCAGTTCTGTGAAAGAACTAATCTGAATTTTACCAGGACTCGTCAAAGGACAGAACTATTTTCATATACACCATTCTGAGAGTAAGGGTTGTCTCTTCTGTAGGGCAATAGACATCATGGCTGCTAGATTATTCCCCGCTTGAATCAGTTGAGTAAGAAAGGTCTGTTTCATCAAAACGGGCAGTCAAGGAAAAATAATGCTCTAGTTCCACAGAGCATTACAGTGATATCTTGTTAAAAGGGACTGTTCAGGGCAGCACCTGTGGCTCAAGGAGTGGGGCGCCAGCCCCATATACTGGAGGTGGCAGGTTCAAACCCAGCCCTGGGGAAAAAAAAAAAGGCTTGTAAAAGAGACTGTTCATTGCCCATTTTTACAACCATCATGGCTTCCAAGGAATTTTAGTCATGGAGAAGGTGTCCTGATTAAAGCAGATTAAAATATAAATAAAATATATATACGGTGGTCCAGTTATCTATGCACTGGGCATTCCATGGCTCTCAGAATGTCAGAATAGAAAACATGACGTGGGTTTCAAAGTTTCAATCTTTACCAACAGGTAATGCTAGGAAAAGGAATACAAGAGAAAACTACAAAATTACCTATCTAGTACTATTTCATAAGTGAAAAAATATGTTATTGATTTATAAATTATAAAATAATAATGTAATATCCACCAGCATGCCAGTGAATTGATGCAGAGAAAGACTCTCATTAGTAATTCTGAAGCCTGTCTCGTGTAGCGTCCCTCTCCGTCACCTTTCACACGGCACCTAAAGAGAAGCATCGCCCAAATTTTGTGATTTTTGTGCCTTAGCGTATCTTTAAAATTTTACTAGATACTCCTTACTCAATATATAACTTAATTTGCATCAATGACATCATACTATATATGTGTTTAATGCTTTTGTTTATTTGCTTTTGTTTTACTTTTTGCTCAAAGTATTATGTGGAATTTGTTTATGAGGCGCATAAATATTGTTTATCTATTTTCACGTTTATGTGATATTCCATTATACAACTATGCCACAATTTATTGACCCATTTGCCTGTTGTTGGATTTATTGGATGTTTCCAATTTTTTTTCTTAATGTCCTTCTGGAAATGACATGCTAAAAATGTTTCAGAGGTTCTTTAGGGTGTATACCTAGAAGTGCAATTGTTCGTCTCTAGGGTATAAATTAACTTTAACTATATTGAATATTCCCTAACGCACCCTGACGTTGCTGCAAATGTTGATGTTTTCAACTGGCAACTGTATGCAAGGGCCCGTTCTCCACATCCGTATTTCCAGGCTTTGTAATTTGGTAAAATTGGCATATATAAACATTTTATTGTAGCTTTAATTTACATCTGTCTTATAACTAAGAAAGACGAGCGTTTTTACTTGTTCTTCTGAACATTCATCCTCTCTCTTCTGTGGAGGCTAGTGTGTGGGTTTCATCCATTTCACTACTGGCTGTTTGGTGTTTCTCATCAAGTCCAAGGGAATTCATCATGGGTACCGTCACTAACATTTTCTCAGTTGTACGTACCGCTAATAACTTCACATCTTTGTAGCTGGCTTCTGGTTTTGTGTGTGAGATTGGTGTCTGAAGAACAGAAGTCCTGATTTGGGACATAGTCATATTTATCAATCTTTGCCTCTATGGCTATGGTTTTTATAAAATAAATAAAATTTTATTTTATGCAGTTATCATTAAGATGTTCTTTATTTTTCACTCTTAAAGTTTTAAAGTTTAGTTTTTAACACTGAGACACCCAATTCTCCTGAAAGTGTTGAAAGAGGCTTCCTGTCTCTCCCTCTCCCTGTCTCTGCCCCCCTCCCCGTGATCTGTAGGGCTGACGTGGTTTATTAACGAGACTCCCCTTTCCTCACTGATACACAGTTGTTATTTTCCATCACAGATAAAGTTTTCATAACTATGTAGGTGCTTCTACCCCAACGTTTTTTCTCTTATTTATTCTATCCGTACTGTTTGTACATTTCTGTATCATGCTCACACTGTCTTAATTATTATACTTTTATATTAAGTTTAATCATCTTTGGCAACTATTTCATTTTTAAATTTTCTTTAGGAATGTCTTGGTTATTTTAGGTCCTTTGTCCCTCCAAATAAATTGTATAGTCACAGATTAAGTTCCACAAAAAAATCCACAATAGGACATTACTGCCAATTGAACTGAATTGGGAGAAAATTGGCATTTTCTGACATTAAAACTCCCTAGAATATGTATTATATATCCATTTACTTAATTCTTCTTTAAGAGCTTTCCATAAGTTCAAATTTTTTTCTCAAAGAAGTCTAGCCAATATTTACTTAGACTGATTTGTTTGGAGTTTTGCTTATTTATTCTATTTTTTCCATTTTCTTTTCTTCTCTGTGACTAGTTGAGCTTTCTACCTATTCTTCTCCAATTTTTTTTCCCTCTTCACTAGATTTTAAGTGACATCCTCTATTTCTGTTGCTCTAGTGGTTACTCTAAAAATTGTTGCAAGCATACTTAATAAAATCTAAAAAGTTTCTCCATCTTTAACTTTCCCCTAAATAGTATACAAAACTAGAATGCTTTAACTCAGATGCCTATGTGCAACGTATCTTTTTCAAATATTTTAGTTTAAATTTTTTTACTTTTTTAACCTTTTAAATTTGATTTAATTTAATTTTATCTATTCATTTATTTTTTTGAGACAGAGCCTCAAGCTGTCCCCCTGGGTAGAGTGCCATGGCATCACAGCTCACAGCAACCTCCAACTCCTGGGCTCAAGCGAGTTTCCTGCCTCCGCCTCCCAAGTAGCTGGGACCAAAGGCGCCAGCCACAACGTCCAGCTATTTTTTTTTTTTTTTTTTTGGTTGCAGCCATCATTGTTATTTGGCGGGCCTGGGCTAGATTCGAACCCGCCACCTTAGGTATATGTGGCTGGCACCTTAGCCACTTAAGCCACAGGTGCCGAGCCTCTTTTTTAACCTTAAATGGATATTATTTATCCATTCTCTTGATCTCCTTTTCTTGTGCACCTCACCCACTGCTTTCAGGGTCAAATGAGTTGTGGAGACAAAAAGTGCAGAAGCTTTTGTTTCATTTATTTGCTTGGTCATTTTACAAACATTTTGCTAAGAAGAACATTTTCCAGCTTCATCCATGTGAACATGAAGGACTTAAAGCTTGCCTTTTTCAATTCGAGCCTCCTAGTGCCACTTAGTTGGGGAATGAGGAAGTAATCAAGTTCAGTACAGAACAAGAGCACTTTTTCTGTTCTCTTATTGTTACTGGGTTCAAACCCATTCTTCTTGTTCAAAGTGGTGTGCTCACCAGGTGTTGTCCACAAGACTCTTGCTAACTTCATTCGAGGAATTAGTCTAATTTATCTGGTTCCTATT